>SNQJ01S0026949.1:101086-114155 GCA_010110895.2 Picea sitchensis
CTTTCATATTTGTCTTGGAGGTGTAGATCAGTGGGCGATAGAGTGCACTCTTAAGGCACTCATTGTGACGTCATTGATTTGAACATTGCAAATCTATGTGTATCATGCGTGGGACTCCAAGGGTATGCATGGACGTTATAGTGGTAGTGATCGAAATTGAACCTGTGTCACATGAGTACAAGCCTGTCCAGTTGTCGATACTGTCAAAGGAAAAATAAGAGAACACTTTTAGATTTAGGAGTCAATTTTTAGTGTTGCATTTGTGGTGGCACCAATGTTCAAGGCCACATTTCAATTAAGTCATCATTTTAGCTCCCAAAAAAAATTGGTGCTACTCGTAGCATCACTTTCGATTCAAGGGTCAATTTTAGGGTTTTGTCTACAATGACAAGGGCACATTTTCAAGCAAGATGCAATTTTCACCACCTCCCAAAAGAATGGTGCTACCAATAGAACCATTTTTGGATTTGGGGGTTGATTTTGAAGTTTTTTACCCAAACATATGATATTTTTTGGCTAGAGTTCTCGTTTTGAGGTCACAGTTCTCATTAAGTTGGTAACTATATTAAAATGTTAAATTTCACTTTGCCTTAGAAAAAAGTAAAACTATTAAATGAGTCAAGATGTTATTATTTAGTAAATTTTGGCTAAAAACAAAACAAAAAAAATGAAAATCAAATTAAAACATAACTAGGAATTGAGCTTGATTCCAAAAAGGTGAATGTTTTGTTTTAGAAAATTAATTAATGGGGAATTTCAAATACATGAGAACTTTAATGAAACTAAAAGTAGAGGAGAAAGAAATCTAAGAGACAAAAAAAGTTAGGAAACATTTAGGAGAAAAGAGAAGAGTCAATAAAAGCTAGGAAACATCTAGAAAAAAATCTAAGAGACAAGAGAAGCTAGGAAACATTTAGGAGAAAATATAAGAGTCAATAAAATATAGGAAACATCTATAAAAAAAAAATATAAGTGTCAAAAAAGGAGAAGAAACATCTAGAAGAAAATCTAGGGAATCTTGAATAAAGGGTAAGAAACATCCACGAGTAACTTTAGGAAAGTATGAAAATGGATGAGAGACATAATTTATTTTTTATTTTGAATTCATAATTTCATGTGCATCGGGGGAGGGAGTTCTAAAATAAAGGTCTTGGGACAAGAGAGGGATCACTATTTTTCCCTATTATTGTATGGTCATTGTAATGACCAACTGAATTGTGAGCATTACTATTTGTGAGTTGGACTTTGGTGTAGCTTTGGAGGTGGGATCCTCGACGCTTATGAGTGTGTGCACCTGGTGATCAACATCATTACACACACACATATCCTTAATATTTTTCTTTTGATCTTTATTTGCGTCTTGAATTTCCTTACTTATTCTTTTTCTCCTTTTAAATGTGGGTTGTAGGTCACATTACTACTAAATTTCCAGTTCCATGGACCCGTAATCCCATGTATTTGTACTTAATATTCTTTCCTCTTTCAAAACTTCAACACTTAGCCAATTTTCAAGTGATGCGAGAGTAAATATGCGAGATTCCAACATGTTCCAGAAATACAATTCCCCATGTCTTATGTCCCTCAATCGCGCTCCCTTCAATTTGCACCTTTATTTTTCGTGTCCTCCAAAATGCACTTTCTACCTTTATACTTAGCTAATTTTGGAAGAATGTAGATGCAAGTCCCTTATTTACTCGACTTACCTTTTTCTCATGTCCTCTAACCTGTAGACCCACAGTCCCGCATTCTATAAAACGACACCCTTTCTTTTATGACCTGCATAATGATTCTCCCCATACTTAACCAAATTTTTCATTTTGGATGTGGGAGTCATTCCCTCTTTCACTCTAACCACTCCCCATGTCTTGTGTCCTCCACCAACAATATCACATTCACCATAATGCACATTCCATTCCTCATTTTTCACCTCCATACTTAACCATTTTCCATCTCCCACAACATCACATCACCATTTCCCGATTGAATTTATTCCCCCCTACCACATTAGCTGCCACTTATGTGAACATAAGGACATTATTAAGGTGGAGAAGATTTCGTAATCCTTGCAATAAATTTAAAATATCATCGTGCAAGACAAAAACTTTAAAATAAGAGCTACGATGATTAATCATCATAGCAATATGTGGTAAATTAAATAATAACTATATGCCCAATTGTAAAATGTTATATTGACAGTAGCACCACCTATTAGTAAAAATAGAAAGAAGTGTAAATAATGTTAAGTAAGATAAAAGAGTTGTAGTTTGGGGATACACTAAACACTCTTGGGCGTGAAGATTGGGAGTTCTAGTGGTCATGAGCTTAAAACTACTACAATTCCCTCCCTCCTTCTGAGAAAACGA
This sequence comes from Picea sitchensis, assembly GCA_010110895.2. Classification (NCBI taxonomy): domain Eukaryota; kingdom Viridiplantae; phylum Streptophyta; class Pinopsida; order Pinales; family Pinaceae; genus Picea; species Picea sitchensis. The sequence goes on from SNQJ01S0026949.1 coordinate 103,450, forward strand.
TGAACCGACTCTGGACTTTAGGTATATCCCTAGTCGGTTATTTTCTAGAGGTAACAGATTTCAAAGAGTTAGTTTAGTGGTGTGCATATAAATTCAATTCAAAGAAGAGAATAATCCAACTCCAAGGACAAAATCCTATATCCTTAGCTCCTTTAGTGTTCAAAATAATGTTACAACTCCTCATTCCCACCATGTAGTTCAAGGGTGAAGAAGACATTGAATTCCTCAAAGAACACAGAGGAGGAGAAGAGCTCCATGGGAAATATTTGGCTGACCCTAGAACTCACACTAGTGCTTCTAGCATTGAGGTAATCTCCTTGAAATACCCATAAAAGGAATTTTCCTATTTTTTTGCTCGTATCATTGGTTTGGAATCCATGACCTCTATGCCAAGGAATATCATCCATCTCCTTCATTTCACTATGCATGAAAATTCCCTCATTGATTGGGGTCACATTGTTTCTAGTGAAATCTCATTTCAACTGAGTAATATGAAGAAGACCCAAAACATTTATATGACATACTATCTGATTTTCACCATAGCTTATTGCCATGTTTCAAAGGACTTTCTGAGGTCAAGGAGTGTCAAATTTAAGGTGGAACCAGAATTTTCCTGGTATCTAGCCTTGTGGAGGAACAAAGCTTAGTTTCATTTCTACATGATTCACAATAATTTTATTTCATAATTTAAAAAGTTAATTTTCATCCCTAACACGTCCATATTGGCACTCAAATCTTTCACCTTTCTCTCATAGAAAGGAGTCTTTGAAATTACAATGGAATTCAACATTACAAGGTTATTCGGTTTTGAGGAGAAACCTCTTCTCCTCCCTTTCTATGTAAGAGACAAATATTTTATTATAGAATTTTGCAGGAAATACAAAGACTAGGCTCATTTCTTTACTGAGAAAAGAGAAAAACAATTCATTCTGTTACCTTGGAAAGTCGACAAAGTTGTTGTAAAAAAAAGATCACATTTAGATTAACTTACAGGTTAATTTGACCAACTCAGCCTTAGTGAAGCTAGAATTGTGGAGGGTTTCGACCCAGATGATTTTTTTACCGCACATATGACCTTAGTCTATCATTCTTCTTATTTTACCAAAATTGAATAGTTTAAAGAAGGATGTGGGGATAATTTGAATCTCCCCAAGACTTCATATGAACAAGATATTAATGATATGGGGGAATTAGCCAGCACTAATGAGTGCTATTGACAGTGCAGGGTAGGGAAGAAAAAAACAAAAATCCCAATTCGTCAATTGTGTCTTAAAAAAGTTTTGTGTCAATTGCCTCCAAATAAAGGAATTGGAGGCAACTCTATTTCCAATAACTTTGTTTGTTGAACCATTAAATACAATTCATCTAGCACTTACCTTAGAAGATATTCCAGAAAGCAGCAACAAGTGGAAAGTTTAATCTAGTTTGTTGTTATTAGTTAGAAAATACGTTGGAGATGGGATACATAAAAGAATAGATTTGATCCAAGAAATCTAGGATCTTGCGCATAGCTTGACCAATTTTGCAATGAGGATTATACATTTCAAAGAACATATTCAAAAATATCTGGAAAATGATGAAGGTTTTTACAAAGACGTTATGGGAACAGTTTTAGCCAAAGTTTCATGTCTAAGTGATATCCATAGAAGAGAAAAAATCTTCCTTCTAACATTCGGATGAAACAAATTAATGCTTGTTGGTTGAAGAGAATAAAAAGTTTAAGAGAAACAATAAATGAATTAGATGTTGTGAAGAATAAAAGAGGTGACCTTTTCTTTAAGCTTGTTGATCTTACAAAGGAAATAGACATCCAAAACTTATTAATGGACACAATACTTTCCTCAAAAGAGAAACTATTGGAACAAATTGATGTATTAAAATTTGTATGGGAAAGTGAGTTCCCTGACTCAACAAAATTCTCCGAGGAAGAAATTGAAAAGTGGCTAGTCAGATATATCAATAGAAATGAAGAGGTAGATTACATATTCCACCAATTAGGTATGGATATAAGGGATATTGACAATAACTTGTTTGAAATAAGGAATGAAAATAAGATCATGGTGACCCCCATGAGGGAATACATAGAAGAGTGGATAAGAAAATACCTATTCAAAATCAATGAAACAGGTCAGCAAGAAACAATTGTAGCAGTTATGCCACCTCAAACACAACAAACATATACAAAAGAGGCACCAACAAATGAATATAGGGTTCATAAGAATTTCCATCATAGTGAGTCAAGTAGAAACCCTATCATTGTCCTTGTTACCTTTCTTTTGTATAATAATTTGTCATATCGCCTTCCATTTCCCAATAATTTGTGAAACTCGGGCTGATCCTTGACTATTTTTCATGTGTCTTCTAGGTATTTTCATTTCATTATCTGCAAGGGCCCCATCCCAGTCCTCTTTGAAGGACAAGCACAATCATTATTTTCATTTCAAGACATTACCTTTTTATTTAAATACATATATTATGTTTTGAGGTTCCCAGAGAACTAATTTGGGACAATACATTATCGTAATCTGAAGACTTTGATTTTAAGTATAAGATTTCAAATGTATGTCTATCATAATCTTATTTGTACCTATTATAATGATCATTTAAATTTATTTTCTGTATGTGGTCCATACTTTCTCATTTCTTTTCCTTGAGTATTGTGTTCTGTTTTGATGAATGGTATGATGGGAATGCCATCTTATCTTACTTCACACTCTTTTGTTTTATGATCCTGTAATACATTGTAAATAATTTATTTTATAAGATACCTAACCATTTCTCATGTATTCTTTGTATGTGAATATTTATTTTAAAATAATTTAGGTCCTTCTTAGGCATTGTTTATATTTTTGCATGCTATTTAAAGAGAGGAGTACCACCTCTTTAAAAATGCAGGGGGATTTTATCATCATGAGGTTGACTCAAATATCTTGAAATAGTATTTAATATCAACAACACCATAGACAGATCTATAGTTTGGTCCTATACATCCCCGTTACGGCTCTAGGGAGCCTCCGGGGGGGAAGAGTACCCTTTGGCATTGGCATAGGGGCATTCGGTGAGTCATTTCGATGGTTGGCAAGCTTCGGCGAAGATCGACAAAGCTTCAACAGATTGATGCATCTCTAATGAATTCGACATAAAACCTTTGGAAAGTGATGCAAGGACTATGACATTTAATTTCATTTGGTTACGGTAAATATTTTCACATAAAATTCTATTAAATATCATTTATGCTTTGCAAATTATAGGAGGAGACTTGATTGAGTACCACATTATTATTCTCATTATATGCTGGTAAATATTTGGGTTGATGTAAATTTATAATTATAACAAGTATTTCTAGGAAGGATGTCATATGAATACCTGCAATTTCCCAAATAAAGGTTTACCGTACAACTATTTATTTGTAAATGCATAACCTAATTACTAAAATTAATTATGCTACCCTGAATGTAACCATTGGAATTTCTCTATAATCTACCTTTAGATAAAAATAAATATATGTTGAATGGTTTAGAAATTGAATTATTTAACTTGGTGTGTAACTATTATTAGCTCTGTTCATAATGAAAATACTATTTATTCAACTCTATTATTTAGCTTTGTGCATAATGTATGTCCATAATTCTATCTTTATGAACTTTGTTTATAAACCAATTACTATGTCTCCATTAAAAGTCACTTTATATCCTCAATCAATATTAGGTTTCTTGAGGCAGTAAGTGGCATCGACAAGAGATATATTGTTGGCGTCGCCCAATGTATATGTGCATACAATATTGATTTTTGGTGTGCGTGCAACTGACACAAAACCTTGGGTGCCATCATCAACCATGACAGACATCATCACAACTCCTAGAAATTCACATCAAAACTTTGCGGAAGTGAATACAAATCTATCCATCTACCAAACTTCTAGTAAATTAGGCTATCTCATTGTTATTCTATCATGTTCAAAAATCCCTAAGGCTTCTCATGAGTCTAGAGTAACTAGTATAAAATCATATCATATCCCCAAGCTATATAATGATACTTTTATTGATATCATTCATTCACACATATGTCCTACCATTGAATCCATCACAAAATCAACCCTCCAAACCCATAGAAAATCTATTAATCTCTTGCTCACATCATAACAACTAGACATCAAGCCCTAACATTATTCAATCATAAATCACACATATATAAAATCATTGTCACCTTATGACCATCAAATAGCTAGTATAAATCACATACATCCAATGTAACTAGCCTAGTTTTTTTATCAAATAATAAAGCATACCATCCAAAAACATGAACATAGTTAAATCTTAATGCAACAATCAAATCATACATGTGATATACATCATGATCCATTCATCATGGATATCATGGCATGTGCATCATATGATAAACTAAATAATATCACTCACAACATCATGCCATCGTAGCATGTTAAAGATACTAATTACAAAGTAACAATTGATATTGGTGCATGTTCATGCATATGCATAAGCCATAAAAAAAATAAAACCATCATTTTATGACATACTTCGTATATTAAAATCAGCCATTCATAAAGATGTATCTCTTTCCATAAATATTATAAACCAATATAGACATATCATCTAATGTCCCCATTAAACATGAATTTTGAAAAGAGTGTTACAGAAGGTAAAGCGTCAAACTCATTTCATGCTATGTTCACAAGTAGTGAGTTAAAACAGTTAAAAGAATTGTGTAGTTATATAGCATCTATAAATTTAAATCCATTCAATCAACAACGTTAGTTAATTGAAGGTAGCATAAAATAGCCCATCAAGAAAAATAGGATCTTGGATCTTGCACATAGCTCCACCAATTTTGCAATGAGGATTACACATTTCAAAGAATATATTAAAAAATATTTGGAAAATAAACATTTTTAGCCAAAGTTTTAAGTCTAAGTTATATTCACAAGAGAAAAAATATTCTTTCTAACATCCAGATGAAAAAAATTATTGCTTGTTGGTTGAAGAGAACAAAAAGTTTAAGAAAAATGATAAATGAATTAGTTGTTGTGAAGAATATAAAAGGTGAATTTTTCTTTAAGCTTGTTGATCTCACAAAGGAACTTTACAGGACAAACTTATTAATGCACACAATACTTTCATCAAAAGAGAAACTATTGTAATAACTTGATGTATTAAAATTTGCATGGGAAAGTGAGTTCCCTGACTCAACCGAATTCTACGAGGAAGAAATTGAAAAGTGGTTAGTTAGATATATCAATAGATATGATGAGGTAGATGACATGTTCCACCAATTAGGTATGGACCTAAGGGAGATTGGGAATGACTTGTTCGAAATAATGACTAAACATGAGATCACGGTGACTCCCATTAGGGAATACATAGAAGAGTGGCTAAGAAAATCCCTAATCAAAATCAATGAAATAGATTAGCAAGAAACAATTGCAACAATTATGCCACCTCAAACACAATGAACATATACAAAAGAGGCACCAACAAACGAGTAGAGGGTTCAAAAGAATTTCCATAATAGTGAGTCAAGTAGCAACCCTATTATTGTCCTTGTTACCTTTCTTTTGTACAGTCATTTGTCATATTGCCTTTCATTTCTCAATAATTTGTGAAACCTGGGTTGATCCTTGAATTTTTTTTCTTGTGTCTTCTAGGTATTTTCATTTCATGATCCGCAAGAGTCCCATCCCAGTCCTCTTTGAAGGAAAAAAAAATTCTTTATTTTTATTTAAAGAAATTACCTTTTTATTTAAAGACATATATTATTTTTTGAGGTTCCCAGAGAACTAATTTGAGACAATACATTATTGTAATCCCAAGACTTTGATTTTAAGTATAAGATTTCAAATGTATATCTATCATAATCTTATTTGTACCTAATATAATGGTCATTTAAATTTCTTTTCCATATGCGGTCCATACTTTATTGTTTCCTTTCCTTGAATATTGTGTTCTATTTTGATGAATGATGTGATGGGAATGTCATCTAATCTTAATTCACAATCTTTTGTTTTATGATCCTATAATATATTGTAAATATTTTCTTTTATAATATACCTGGTCAGTTCTTATGTATTCTTTGTATGTGAATATTTATTTTAAAATAAGCCAAGTCCTTCTCAATCATTGTTTATATTTTTTCCTTCTATTTAAAGAGAGGAGTACCACCTCTTTAAAAATGCAGAGGGATTTTATCCTCGTGAGGTTGACTCAAAGACTGTGAAATGGTATTTAGTATCAACAACACCATAGCTAGATCTATAGGTTGGTCCTATACATCCATGTTATGGCTCGAGGGCCCTTGGGGGAGGAAGAGTACCCTTTGGCGTTGGCATAGGGGCATCCAGTGAGTCATTCCGATGGTTGGAAAGCTTCGGCGAAGATCAATGAAGCTTCAACAGATTGATGCATCTCTGACGAATTCGACATAAAATCTTTGGCATATGATGCAAGGACAATGAAATTTAATTTAATTTGGCTACGGTAAATATTTTCACTTAAAATTCAATTAAATATTGTTTATGTTTTTCAAATTGTAGGAGGAGACTCAATTGAGTACCACATTATTATTGTCATTATATGTTGGTAGATATTTGGGTTGATGTAAATTTTAAATTATAACAATTATTGCTAGGAAGGATGGAACACACATACCTGCAATTTCCCAAATAAAGGTTTACCATACAACTATTTATTTGTAAATGCATAACCTAATTACTAAAATTAATTATGCTACCCTGAATGAAACCATTGGATTTTCTCTATAATCTAACTTTAGATAAAAAGAAATATACGTTGAATGGCTTATAAATTGAATTATTTAACTTGGTGTGTAACTATTATTAGCTTTGTTCAATTGCTCTGTTCGTAATGAAAATACTATTTATTCAACTGTATTATTTAGCTTTGTGCATAATGTATGTCCAGAATTATATCTGTATGAACTTTGTTTATAAAATAATTACTTTGTCTCCATTAAAATTCACTCTATATCTTCAATCAATCTTAGATTTCTTGAGGCACCAGGTGGCATCAACAGGAGATATATTGTTGGTTATTCCCAGTGTATATGTGCACACAATATTGATTTTCGGTGTGTGTGCAACTAACACAAAACCTTGGGTGCCAACATCAACCATGACAGACACCATCACATCTCCTAGAAATTCACATCAAAACTTTGTAGAAGTGAATAAAAATCTATCCATCTACCCAAATTCTGGTAAATTAGGCTGCCTCATTGCTATCCTATCATGTTCAAAGTCCCTAAGGCTTCTCATGATTCTAGATTAGCTAGTATAAAATCATATCTTGTCCCCAACCTATATAATGGTACTTTTATTGATATCATTCACATGTATGTCCTCCCATTAGATCCATCACGAAATCAACCCTTCATACCCATAGATCATCTATGAATCTCTTGCTCACATCATAAAAACTAGACATCAAGATCTAACATATATTCAATCATCAATCACACATATATAAAATCATTATCACATTATAACCATCATATAGCTAATATAAATCACATAAATCCATTGTAACTAGGATAAAAAAAAATTCAAATAAAATTCAAATAATAAAGCATACCCTCCAAAAACATGAACATAGTTAAATCTTAATGCAACAATCAAATCATACATGTGATATACATCACGATCCATTCATCATGGATATCATGGCAATGTGCATCATATGAAAAAATGAATAGTATCACTCACAACATCATGCCATCATAACATGTTAAACATACTAATTACAAAGTAACAATTGATATTGGTGCATGTTCATGTATATGCATAAGCCATAAAATAATAAAAACCTTCATTTCATGACATACTCATATATAAAAATAAGCAATTCATAAAGATGCATCTCTTTCCATAACTATTATAAACCAATATAGATATATCATATAATGTCCCCATTAGCACACGATGTTAGTGGAGCTTCCCTCTAATGGCAGTTCGACCCTGTAGCAGGTCCTTTTTTGGTGGAGAAACCCTAACGTTTGGGTCTTTTCGGCCTAGTTTCTGTTATTTTTTTTGATGACTATCAACTTAGAAAGGTGTTTATATGTGTTAGATTTATTTCTTGTGTAGACGGCAGCCATTTTCTTCCGACCTTTTTTTTGTGGGGCCAGGGTGGTTTTAATGCTTTCCTTGGGGATAGAGCATGATTCAGAGGGAGGTATGTTGAAGTGTCTCGGTTCATGAGGCCATTATTATAGTGGGGTCTAGTTAAGTGAGTGTTTTAAAGGCCACCAGGCTTGGTCCTATCAGGTTTAAGTCTTGGCATATGGGTTAAAGACATATATGTCTTATCCACTTCATAGCTCTTGTTGTCCTCTAGTTAGTGCTTGATAGGTGGTGATTATAGAACATTCCAGTGATGGATGTTGAAGTTACTGCACTTATAAGTATATATGACGAAGCTATCTGGAAACACACTGGTCTTTTTAACTCTGATGTTGAGTAAACTACCCCCCAAACTGTCAAGGGGTATTTTCACTTTGCGCGGGATCCGAGGTTTCCTCAAAGTTTACCAAACCTACCGAAGGGTGGTTTATTAGCACCCAAACTGATTTATGGTGTGAAGTCTCATCAACTTACTAGTGATCTCCCTTTAGGTAAGAAGAAGTGATTGTTTTAGGAGTTCAATGAACATTATAGGAAGGAGGGAGGTCCAGAACGCCTATACAGGCGGAGAGACCTAGGTCGCCTGAAGTCGTAGAAGGAAAACAAGATGAAGAGGAGATTTGTTATGGGTTATGATATTGGGCTGCAGGAAGCATGCAATATGGCCCTATGTATTCTCATCGGGAGACTTTCCTATCGAAACCTCTATCATACATCTCTTGAATATTGGGTTGCCGCAAATTGGAAACCGCCTTTAGGCTATAGTCCAGAGGTTTTCTACCTATCTCAAGGCTGGTTCACGTTTAGGTGAAGGAACTCTAAGGATTCCTCATTGTTTCTAGAAACTCTATGGGTGTTGGATGGAGGGAGCATAATTTTAAAGAGGTGGTGAATAAATTTTGACCCCTCTCGGGAGTACTTTCAACTTCGACACTTGTGGGTGTTACTCCATGGCCTACTGCTACAGTAGTGGAATAAGAGGGCTCTTGTGGATGTGAAAAATAATTTAGGCAAGTTCATTGCGATGGATGAAGTAGCTCTTGCAGCACTGGATAAACGCATTTACAAAGTGTTGGTAGAGATATATATACATGCAGGGATTCCAGAGACCATCGAGCTGGAGTGGTGTGGTTTGTTGAGGAATCAGAGGGCTTATTTCATGGGTATCCCTTTTATTTATTCACGGTGCTGAAAAACTAGACACCTTTGCAGGGTTTGCCTCGGGGGCTATGTTGAAGAATAATCTTCTGACTCCTCACTGCTCCGTAGACCCACCTTTGAAGATCCTTTGGAGGTAACTCCGGGTGACTGGAACGATTACAAAATAGGAGTCGAGTTTGTCATTAGTGGCAGGACTGAGTGCAGCTTATCGCATAAGTTAATAACTCTCTATCCTTCTTTGTTTTTTTTTCTTATCTCCTGGGAACGTGTTGCATTGGATAAGACTATTGGGATGGGGTGGATTGTATCCAGAAATTAGAGCCTATAGATTCACAGGACATGGACTCCCTTTTGTATTTGTTTCCTCTTGTTTCTCCACAAGATAGTAAAAGGATCCCTTCTCCTCGTGTTAGAAATATTGTAGGCCTGGAACCCATTAGTTTGCCTTTGGGTCTATCAGATAGTCCTACTCCTTTATTTTCAGAGCCTCCCACCTTTCCATTGTCTCTAGCCAACGTTGACATTGCTAGTCATGGGTTTGTTGTTGGTACTTCATTTTCAAGGGAATTTCCCTCTGAGGGTTAGAGACCATTACCTAGTACTGAGAAAACACTACGTGCGTGGACTGATGTCCTTGTTTCTACAGAATAGGAAACTTGACGAAGATCAGGTTTGAGGGGGTTGGAGTTGGGTGAATTTTCACTCAGTTCAGTCTTGGATTCCTTAGTTCCATCTCTACAGGAGCTCCTCGAACCGTTTCCTCTTCCTAATTTCCTAGGTAAGACTGTTGTTACAACTGATTTGAATGAATACCCACTAAAAAGAGATGTTACTTCGAGTAGGGAGGGATCGAGAGATTCTGTTTGTAAGGGTTTTTCCTGGTCTAGAGGAATGAGTTGCGAGATATCACCGATTAAGACTTGAAGTGCTTGGAAGTGAGTTGAGTTTGTTTCTCTGGATTCAGATAGTGTTTCTACCTCAGGTATTGATCATGGGGTGCTTAGAGGAATCAAATCCCTAACACATGCTAAGTCATGATTTTTTTGTCTCTTAATATCAGGGGAGTGGGGGGATCCCTAAAACTAGCCTTTGTGTGAAGACTTCTCAAATACTCTTTCAGACATTATCTTCTTACAAGAGTCTCTGGTTGAAGCAGATTTCACTCAGATTGTAAATGAAGTTTGAAAATATCCAAAATATTTACAAGAACCAAGTCTTCAACAAAAATTGGTCTGGAAGATGAAGAGTTTAAATACTACAATAAAAAAATGGGTGATATGGATTAAAACCCAGACTACTTTAAATATAGGACAACTGGAATCAGATTTACATAAGTTGTATGAGAGTTCATTAACAGACTTAAACAATCAAGAGTTGACTGGCCAAATAAAAA
>SNQJ01S0026949.1:128184-156282 GCA_010110895.2 Picea sitchensis
TCTCTCATTTTATATTACACTTGAGCATATTGAATATCCATAGGTGACTGAGGTAACCAAAGGATATCTAAGACGAATTGTCGAGAGAAGGTGAAGTAAAGAAGGCCAAAATTCAAGGCAGGATAAATTATTTTGATGATGCTTTCTAAGGTATGTTATTTACAGGTCATCTCACCACTTTCTCAATAACTATTTTTATAGAATGATTCATACCGTGAAATTGATAGGAAATTGAGAAAACATATCCAAGTAGATTTGGTACAAATTTCATCTTGTGGGTCATTATATTTTTGGAGTTACACTCTGTGGAAAATAGGGTTTGTGGCTAGTCCAAAAACTAGTCTATAATAAGTGTTTCGGGTAAAAAAATCATAACTTATTCATAAAAGATACAAACAAAGTAACACTAAAATTGTTGGTTAGAGTACAGTCTTTAGTATTATGTGTAAAAGTTTCAGATCCATACAACAAATATTCTGTGTGGGGCACAATCTACAAGTTCACTCTCTACAATAATCTAGAATTCAACAAGGTATGCCATTTTTTCTATAACTCTTTTTACGAGAGGTTCCAAGTAGTGAAACCTGGAGGAATTGCGTAAAACAAACTAAAAAACATTGTGTACTCTTTTTAGATCTTTATTAATTTCAGGTACATATTTATGATTATTTAATGTTAGGGTTGTTGACTAATCCAAAACTAGTCATGTGAGACTAAATAAAAGTTTGATGAAAATGTTAGTCTCTTGTTGTTAAAGTTAAGGAAGGTTTGGAAGTATGTGATCATATACAACAGGTCTATTACAAAGTTACAAATTAGACTTGGATGATGAAATTGATGAGATATTTTGGTTGAGGTACATGTTGGGTACATGGTTGAGACAAGTAGTTGATGAGTTGGCACATACATGACGTGTATAGTTGATGATGTTGGTACATCTTGATGAGTCATAGTTGATGAGTATTTGATACGTGATTGGTACATACTTGGTACATGGTTGGAGGCACTTGTTGGTAGTATTCTTGACACATGGTTTATGGATGATGTAGCATATTTGTATTGGTATATTATTATAAGCACATATTGATCTTGGTGATGATTATGAGTTGTTGTGTTATGATTGGTTGATGCAAATCTTTGAGAATTGTCTTGGTGATTGATATTTGTGAGTAGATCTGATTTGGTTGATAAGATTGATGAGATAGGTTGTTGTGATAGGTTGTTTGGATAGGTTTTTGTGACATGTTATTTGTACAAGTTTGGTGGATGGTTGATGCACTTTTTCATGGTACAAGTTGAGGTACAAGTTGGTGCATGGTTGATTCACTTATTTATGGTACAGGTTGATAAAAGGTTTAGGTACAGGTTGATGCATGGTTGATTCATGGTTCAGGTTATTGGTACAATTTGTTTGGTGCAGGATGGTTGGTACAAGTTTACAGCAGTATATCTCAGAGTGATAGTGTGACAGTGGTTTCATCATTCTACTTATATGTCAAGGCGGTTGGACGTGGAAATGAAATTTGGTTGTAGCCACCTTCCGGTTGTAGCCAGAGAACATATGGGGTTGTATACACCTTCTAGTTGTAGCCAGAGAATTGGGGAGTTCGAGATTCCCTCAAGTTGTAGCCTGAGAAACTAGGGGGTTGGAGCCTCCTTGCAATTGCATATGGAAAACAAAGGAAGTTGGTGCTTCCAATGAATTTAATTCTTCAAGACATATAAGAAAAACAATTATGTGGTTTTCTCCCTCTTTGGATTTCCACGTAAAAACAATGGTGTACTATGTATGTATATGATTTTTCATTTGTTCATTGTTTATTTACTCTGCAAATATTACATGATATTGCTACATTAATATAACACTTGCATTATATGGATAAAATGAATTAGATTTCTCTATTACTGATTCACCCCCCCTCTCAGTAATCCAACAATTGGTATCAGAGCCGGTTCCTTCATGAAATAGTTTAACCACTGCAAGGAGATCATGGATTATTCTGAGAATGGAGTACCAATGTTTAATGGTCAAAATGGTTTTAAGTATGATATGTGGATCATAAGAAAGAAAGTATTTTTACAGGAACAAGGAAATTATATTTGGCTATCACTTGTTACAGGATATCATAGTTCAAAAAGGGAAAAGACTACAACCAATAAGGAATTGAAGAAGAATAGAAAAATAGCAATGGATTTCATCTGAGAAGGATTACCTAATCTAGTAAGATAAAAGGTTGGTAAATGTTCATCAAAAAAATAACTTTGGGATAAGTTACATGAAATATATTCTTCACCCATCGCAGATTCAAAAAATGTCAAAGAAGATGCAGATACAAATCAAGAAAAATTATGTTCACCATGTCAAACATATTTAGAAGCTGAAGAGTACATAATCACCAAAGGTATGTTGTTTTTCTTTAATTGTGAAAAATGTGAACATATTGAAATCAAATGCCATGTAGGAAATGAGATATAAAAAGAAATTCAAAAAGAAGACAATTATGAGGCAGAATTTATTAGTGTTTTAGATTAACTAAGAGAATAAAACAAGTCACTCAAGAAAGAATTGATGAAACAAAAAGAAAGTATTCACATTTTTGAATAATCCCAATAGGTCATCGAGAACTTGATAAATCATCTAGAAGAATCCATAAAGATCGAAGAAAATCTTGAATATCAAAAGAAGTGTTTGGAAGCCAACATAGTAACACAAAAGGAAGAAGAAAAAATGAGAGAGAATATATTGACAAATCATCTTAAGGAAATAACTAATGATGTAAACCAGCGTGAGTCAGAGTTTGGTTAAGAATATAATGTACTTGAAGAAGAATTAATCACATTAAAAATCCATCTTGAAGAAGCAAAGAGAACATAAGAAGTCATGAAGTCTCATATATTAATGAAAGAAGAAGAGGTTGAGAAACTTGAAGAAGAAGTTTTCACATTGAGAAGTAAAATCGTCAATCTCAAAAATAATGATGAAGAGACAAAACCATCCACATCAGTTACAGAAAATGAAGAGAATCAATCTAGGTTGATAGAAAATAAGAATGAACAAAATAGAAAGAGTTATGCAGAAGTACTCAAAGGAATAAATCATGGTCAACCAGAATATAAGAAAACTATTGAAGATACATCTTGAAGAAGACCATCTGTGTTCAAGCCATAAAGGAGATTCAATCATGATCATGATCAGTCAATGAAGAAATTCAGAAGTACTACACCACAAAGAACATAATTCAATCCCAGGTATGCAAATTTATTTTATGTTCATTGGTTTTATTTTACTAATTTTTGACATAAGAGTGCATATTGCAGTGATTATAAAATAAATGTCCAAGCAAGAAGTGACTTTGTTGCCGCACATAACATTGAGTTCTACAAATGTCATAACTATGGACACATAACCAGTGATTGTAGAAGCATGATCGATACTTCCATGAATGAGAACACTGATATCAGATATAAGAAAGTATGGATAAGAAAATAGGAAGAACGGGTGAACAAAAAACATGTACCAGAGATCGCAAGATTGGAAATAAAATGAGATGAAAAACAATCTGTAGAGAAAAATAAAGGTGTTAGATACATAAAGGTTTGGAAAATAACTTAAAGAAAGGAAGGACAGGTAAACAAGGAACATGTTGAAGAGATTTTGCTTTCAGTCATTGTAGTGAAAGATGAATCTAAAGATAGAAAGAAAGAAGTCAGAGCTCAAAGATATAATGAATATACTAATGAAGATGATGATGAATATACCAATGAAGATGATGATGAATACACATCAGAGCAAGAATTGTTCTGATCCATCCAGCTTAGAGACTCCCAAGTAATATGAATATTATACAGGGGGGTTCTATGTGATAGTTGTGATAGACCAAAGATCCATCCTTCGAGCATATTGCATAGTTTAAGAAGACACATTCAGAGCAGTCAGTTAGAAAAAGTACATTTTGACATATTAATCAAGACTTCATGATAGTATAATGATAAATGGGTCATCATTATGGACATTTGCACAAGTAGAGTCTTGGAGAGTATGGACAAAGATGGATTTGTAAGAACAGTTAGCAATTTTGGATAGATATATGACAGTTGATGAAAGCATCGATTCATAGATTGGTTCAGAGACAACAGAACATTATCATAATGGATGAAAATTACAGAGGAAATGGATTGAACGATTATAATGGATTCCAAATTAACAGATATTTTTTGGACACATACAATGCATACATCAATTTACATTCAAAATAGAGTAATGCTTAGAAACAACAATGACAAAACTCCCTACAAACTATGGAAAGGAAGCACATAAAACAACCTCTATATCAAGGTAACTCAAGGTAATATTTTATTAATTGAAATTTATGTTGACGATATTGTTTTGGAAGTACTAGTGATAGGTTAAGCCAGAAATTTGAAAAGGATATGCATAATGAATTTGAAATATCATTACTTGGAGAACTATCCTTCTTTTTGGGTCTTGATATATCTCAAAGGAACCAAGTAATTTTTATTTCTCAAACTAAGTATATCATAGAAATGCTAAAGAGGTTAAGAATGGAAGATTGCAAACTAGTTACCACTCCTATGAAAACCAGATGCAAGCACCATAAGTATCTCAAAGAAACCAACGATGCACTCCAAGACAAAGAACATTCCAATCAAGTATCATTTTCTATAGGAATAGGCTGCAAAGAAGAACATCAAAGTTGAATATGTGGGAACAAAATAACAAGTGGCATACATATTTAGAAAACCACTTCCATGGGAAGCCTTTTGAGTATTTTTGCCAAAGACTAGGAGTAATTTATACTCCAAAATGAATGACTTTGAATGCTTATATTATATGTATTATATGTACATGAGGAAGCACCATATATAGAACAAAGGGGGAGATATTTATCAGATGCAAAGGTAAATGCTTGGAGAGAGAGAATAGAGGCATGTTTCTAAGGGGAGCAATTGTTACAAGGGAAGAATGACAGATATGACTTAAAAGTGATATCCTTTGTCAAAGGGGGAGATATTATTCATATGAAGGGAGAGAAAGTAATCAGAGGCTTATAAAGACAAAGAAAAATCAAAGACATGTAGACAGGGGGAGCAACCCCAAGGAGAGTTTAGTTGGGGGGAGAAACCCCAAAGGGAGATACCATTTTCCATTGATATCAAAGGGGTAGAGATAGAAACATTGACGAGGAGTGTAATCATGAATGTTATCATGACCAAGTGTTGCCATCATTGTTGGTGTTTCCATCAATTCCAAAGGGGGATATTGTCAGACAATTGGCTTATTTTGATGGATAGTTTGTATGGATTGTTGGTTGTCATTGATATCAACCATTGGAGAGTGATATTATATATTGATTTCAACCCTTGTAGAAAGATTGATAGAAACTTTCGGTAGCACAAAGGTTTGGGTAATGGACCAAAGGTTGTTTCATGTATAATGGTATGTGTTTTAATATATTTTATGGTAAGACTATTCTATATGGATAGTAGATGTCACTCCATTTCCGGTGGTATTTGGAATGTCACATAACTCCTCACGGTTAGAGAGTTATGGTCATGAGAAGTTGGAGAACCTAGGTTTGGGTAATAGACCCAAGTTTGTTTGATGGATAACAGTATGTGTTTTGATATATTTGTAGGTAATACTATTCTATATCGATATTACATGTCATTCCATTTCCAGTGGTATGTGGAATGTCACATAACTCCTCACGGTTAAAGAGTTATGGCCATGTGAAGTTGGAGAACCCTCATGAGTCATCTAGAAGCCCCAAAAGGTCAAAGTAGTCAAAGTGGTTTAAGATATTTTTTCAAGGTAAATAATAAAGTGAAGTGATAAGTGTACTATAATTCAAAGTGAATACAAAAGAAATTATTTAAATAATAAAGTTAATTGAGAAATTACTAAGTTGACAAGTGGTTAGAAATGGGTTAGCCCTAAAATAAGGAAAATGGTTTGAGATGGTTAGAAGGTAACCCCTTGAGGTAAAGTGAAGTGATGAGTGTACTATAAGTCAAAGTGGATACAAAATAAATTATTTAAATAATAATTTTAATAGATAAATTACTAATTGGACAAGTGGTTAGAAGTTGGTTAACCTTAAAATAAGGAAAGTGGGTTAAGATGGTTAAAAGGTAGCCCCTTGAGGAAGCTACATCAATGTATAAATAAGAGGTAAGGCTCTCTCATTTTATAATACAATTGAGCATATTGAATATATACAAGCGACTGAGGTAACCAAAGGATATCTAAGCCGAATTTTAAGGAGAAGGTGAAGTAAGGAAGGCCAAAATTCAAGGGAGGATAAATTATTTTGATGATGCTTTCGAAAGTATGTTATTTACAGGTCATTTCACCATTTTTGCAATAACTTTTTATAGAATGATTGAGTGAAATATATAGGAAATTTAGAAACATATCAAGTCGTTTGTGAACAAAATTTCATCTTTTGTGGGTTGTTATGGTTTTGGGTTACGCTCCGTGGAAAATAAGGTTGTGGCTAGTCCTAAAACTAGTCTATATCAAGTGTTCGAGGTAAAAAGCGTCATAAATTCTTCATAATGGATCAAAATTAAGTAAGACCAAAAGTGTTGGTTAGATTACACTCTGTAGTATTTTTTCTAAAATTTTTGATATCCCATACAACAAATATTTTGTCTTTTGACCCTCTACAAGTTAGCTCTCTAGAATAATCAGGAATTCAGCAAGGTATGCCATCTTTTCTTTAACTCCTTTTTTGAGAGGGTCCCAGTAGTAGTGACACCTAGAGGGTGCGTTAAAACACATAGAAGAACATTGTGTTACTATTTTCTATCTTTATTCATTGTGGAATTTATAGTTGCATGATTATTTCAATATTACAGGGTTGTTGTGAATCTAAACTAGTCATGTGAAGCTAAAAGAAAAGTGTGCAAGACCCTAATATTGGCTCATTACCCCTTAGTGGGGTATATTATATTAGTAATTTTATTTATTTATGTCAGTTTAGGCCATTAATTGTAATTATACCTCCTGGTCTCCTATATATACCAAAGGAGACATTTTCATTTGAATCATCTTGACCTTGAACATTTAAGTGGGGAAATAGGAGGTTTCACTTACCTCCCGAAGAGGCTTTTTATTTGAAATTATATCTTTTTCAGGGCATTGAGTACTTTTAGGTTTTATATGCTACATTGATATTTGGTTCTTAACATATAGTATATCGAGCTCAAGGTCTTGGGGTTTATTTGCTACATCTGAGACACCTTAAATTTAAAAGCTATAAATTATTTTCTACAGTGTTTCAGAAGGAGCAGCTTGGATTGTATTTATTAGGCAGGTCCAAAGATGCGTTGGGTTCAAAATTCATCTCTTGAGGCCTTACTTTGAGATATAGCACATTACAAGATAGGGTTATGGAATCGTCTTGAAATGAGTCTTTGTGGAATTTTAGCTATAAAAAGTTTACATAGCGTTTAGGGCCCCTAATATTTGGGGCTATTTATAGCAATTAGTAAGGTATAAGTATTATGAGTAAAACATTTAACTTCTGGTTCATGCCTAGAATTGTAGATACACCCTCTTGTGAGATAGGGTATCACGACTAGTCTCAAGAAAGGTGTTCTAGGTAAAAACAATCATAACTTCTTCCTAGGTATTCAAATTAGGTGGTACTAGTTCATTGGATCATTAAGACCAGGTCTGTAGTATTTAGGGTGTAATTCTTAATTTTATATCAATTATTTTGTCTTGGGGCATGCTATACAAGTGAGATCTTGGAAAGGCCAAAAATCCAGCAGGTTGTGGGGAAGTTACCGTAAAGTTCACTTGGCACATCCAATTTTGATCAGACGTAGCATTGCAAGAGATAAATATCATAGAAATACATAAAAGAAATTTTCCTACACAGGAAAGACCAAAACTTGGGAGATACAACAAAAGGAATATTGTCCTGTGAACCACCCTCAAAATCAAGGTTCAAAGAGTGATACTTGGCCAACTTATCACTTACCAAAAGGAACTTCTACACCAAATAAGCCTCTAGAAATCTCTTGGACTCTTGATGGAAGATTGAAGAAAGAAATGCATGGACATAAAATGAACTACAAAATAAGATGGATTCAATGTAAAGCTAAGTTGGATACCAAGATAGATTCAATGGAAGCTAATATGGATTCGTTGGATACTAAGATGGATGGTTTAAAGGGGAGATCATGAAAGTATGAAAAATTTGTGTGAAGACACACGAAAGTGAAAATGCATCCCATGAAATTCATGATGAGGACCTAGGAAGGTGAATCAAGAATGGAGAAACTCAACTTTATTTTTTGAAGACCAACCCGTTCCTAAGATTGATATGAGGAAGTTTGATGCTTGGGACAATCACATGGATACTTCAGATGGAGCAATTCTTTGATCTACATAATGTACCACATACACAAAGGTACAAATTTCTTCTTTTATATTTAGAACCTAATCAATTTGTATGGTATCAATGGATTTGTTCTCTCAAATCACTCATCCCTTGGAAAATTTTTCGAATGATAGCACTATGAGGGATGCAAGGGCGATACCTTCTTTAGTAATTGATAAATCTCTCAAGCAAAAAGGGTTCAATTACGAGCACATTGAGAACTTCAAAGATTGAATAAAGGTAACAGATATTCCAAACGAGCACTTGATTGATGTAGTCATGAAGACTTTCGTAGTACCATTCAACATGAGGTTCACCTTTAGGAACCAAATCATTGGAGAGAATGCATTTAAGGTGGCAGAAATGTTGAAGGAAATAAAAATATGGCTGGATAGCAACTAGGACCAATCCTAACATCTGTATAGAGAACAATGCTCCTTCTTCTAAGAACACACACCTCAACCTACAAGGTTGACACCTCTATGATTGGAGGAAAGAAAGAAAAACGTTTATGCTTTAATTGTGATATAAAGTACAGTAAAGGACATATAGAGATGTGGTGAGAAGAATTATTCTACATAGATTGTGAAGAGGAATAAGAAGAACAAGGTCATCTCAAGATATGAAAAGCGTAGAAAACAATTTCGTGAAGAGTTGACTCCAAATTACCATGTAATAATGCATTGGTTGGAATTAGCACTCCTCAAACCTTTAAGATCGAAGGATACATCCAAAGTGAAAAGGTAATAGTCCTAATTGATTAAAGGATTACTCATGGTGGATTCACTATAAATTAGCCAAGATCTCAATTGATTTGTATATCCAATACCATATTTCCAAGTAATGATTGCAAATGGAGGAACTATCAATTCTTTCGAGGAAAATGCAATAAGATCAATCTTACTATGGGGGATATATAATGGAATAGTCCAATGATTTCCATACCCATGGGTGGTGCATATGTTGTACTAGGAATCAATGGTTACAATCATTAGGAATAGTGGCTTTAATTTCAAGAACTTTCATGAAACTTTCATTGGAAGGAAAAAAAATTGAGTTAAGATGTATCACAGTGAAACCCGGTAATGTGATAAGCCCTAATGGCATGAAAACATTATTGAAAAGGGGCATCAAGGCATTTATTACTGTATGCTCACTAGATGTTAAAACGTCTAAGTCATCTATTCCTCAAGATCTCGAGGATGTTGATAAGCATTGCAAGGTATTTGAATATATTCCCAAAGGGTCTTCCACCCATAGAGAATCATGATCATGGGAATTCACCTAATTCACAGGGGTGTTCTTCTAACATCCGGATGTCTACCCTGCATGATTGAGAGTGAGTGCATGGTAGGAAAGAAATGTTAGAGGTTGGAACTATTAGACCTAGCCAAAGTTCTGCACTAGTGGTAATGGTATTCAAGAAAGATAACTCATGGTGTATGTGTCCAGTTATCGAAACTCAACAATATCACTATTAAGATAAGTTTCCCATTCCATCATTGATGAATTGTTAAGATGAACTACATGGAACAATATGTTCCTGAAATTGCATCTCCGTTAGAGTATCATCATACCAGAATGAAGGAAGAATATATCCCAAAAGCAACATTTTGAACTCATGAGAGGCCATTATGAATTTTTGGCCATACCTTTTGGCCTTACAAATCGCCTTCCATATTCTAGGAGTTGATGAATTCCATTTTCAATCCTTCCTTCAAAATTTGTGTTAGTAGTTTTTGATATAATAATCTATAGAAAGTCTTAGGAGGATCTCATGTGCAACAAGTTGACAAGGTGCTACAACTACTAAACGAGCAACAACTATATACCCAAATCATCCAAATGTTTCCTTGGGTAAAAGGGTAGAGTATTTGGGTCTTATTGTATCTCATGAAGGTGTCAGGTAGACCTTAACAATATTAAACCCATGATAAGTTGGTAGATTCCCAAAACGATAAAGAATCTTAGAGGATTTTTAGGTTTGTCAGGTTACTACCACCCTTAAGTTTGTTGAACTATGGAAGAATAAGCGTACCTTTAATGTACTAACTAAGAAGGATGCATTTCATGGACTCCGGAGAAACTAAAGCTTTTGAATAACTTAAAGAGGTGATGTGTAAATCTCTTGTCTTGTCCACTCCAGACTTCACAAAAACCATTTTGTGGAATGTGATACCTCGAAATGGAATTGGTGTTGTCCCTAATGTAAGGAAGGCCCACGGCTTTTGAAAGTCGACCACTCAAGGGAAAGGACTTAAACAAACCCATTTATGAGAAAGTAGTGACAACACTACATGCATTGAAGAAATGGTGTCATTGCCTAATAGAGTAGACACTTCAAGGTCAAACAGTTGTATTAGTCTTCAATACTTCTTGGAACAAAAGAGACAATCTTTATAAAAAAAGGAACAACAAAATGGGTAACAAGATATTGAGTTATGATTTTCAAATGTCTATAAAATGGGGGAAGCAAAATATTGTGGCAAATACACTCTCAAGAAAAGGATATGAATATGTTGAGGCCTTTCATTGTGCTATCTTGATCATCCAACCGATTGGATAATAGAAACAGGGATGAATGGAAGAATGAAAAGTGTGGACTCTCTCATTTCAAAGGGTTGCAGTGGGATTACAGGTGCATGGATACATTTACTTGGAAAATGATTCACTTTATAATTACCCAGATATGCTTATATTTATGTAAGAACTCCCAAGTCAAACAAAGCATACTATTGGAATTGCACACCTCTCAGTGGGAGGCATGGGGAATTTTTGAAAACCACCATAGTGTCAAGGCGATTTTTTGAGGATGGCCTTAAAAGCCCGATGTTCAAAGGTTTGTGGCGAATGTTTTGTTGCCAATAAAATAAAAGGTGGAAACAATTAAGACCGGGTCTTTTTACAACCCTTATCCATCCCAAGTCCAACGTTGGAGGTTTCCATGGATTTCATCACGGGGTTACGAAAGTGCGAAGGAAAGAGTGTCATCTTGGTGATTGTTTATAGGCCAGGCCAAGAAGCGCACACACTTTTGTGCACTCTCTCATCCCTTGAAACCTAGTACAGTTTCCACCGCACTCACGGAGACAGTTCAAAGCTACATGGTATTTGAGATTATTCATGGTGACAGAGATCCCATCTTCTTTGGACATTTTTGGACAAAATTGTTTTTCTTTTGGTTACTCAATTGGCTCATAGCTCATCATCATCCTCAATATGAATGAATAGCCCATTATAGTGAACAAATTTTTTTGGAAGGCTACCTCCGTTTCTTTGTCTCTGATAGAAATGAAGCACAATGGTTCAAATGGTTACCCTTGGCAAAATGGTGGTATAACACTTCCTTTTCATACTTTTGCCAACAAAAAGGCCACCATTTATGGCACTTTATTGATACCACCCTCCTTCATCGCTTCTTCTCTAAAAGAGAAAATCTAAGGTTCAAAAGCGTTGGAAGATCGCCGATAATCAACAAAAAATTCTCCAATCTTAAAGGACAACTTGACCATGGCACATAATCGCATGAAACAACAAGCATATCAACATATTAGTGAAAAGAAGTTTTGAAGTAGGGGTTGGGTATTTTTAAGACTACAACCATGCAAACATATGTCCCTCAAGCAAATAAGAAGGTAATAAATTATCACCAAAGTACTATGGCCCTTATAAGGTATTGCAAAAGATTGGTACTATAGCATACAAATTGGGTTTTGCATCTTCACGAGTCACGCAGTTTTCCATGTTTCATTCTTAAAGGAAGGTTATAGGAGACAGATCCTAGTTCAAAGCGTATTGCCGGAACTTAGCGAGGAAGGAAAAATCATATTAGACCTTGAAGCCATCACTAACACAAAAAATCGTCAGTTGAGGGACAAATCCATTTCAGAGTATCTCATTAAATGGAAATATTAAAATGAAGATTCTACTTAGGAAGATAAGTCTTGCTCTGAAGCATCGAGTTACTCAAGCATTGCAGAAAACACTTGTTTCAAGGGGGCATGTTAATCGCACTAATATTGGCTCATTACCCTTAATTGGGGCATATTATATTAGTAATGTCATTTTATTTATGTCAACTTTGGGCCATTGGGTTTAGCCGGAGTTATACACTCGATCTCTCCTATATATATACCAAGGAGACATTTTTCATTTGAATCATATTGTACTTGAACATTTAAGTGGGGGTAAAGGGAGGTTTCCCCCTCGAAGGGGCTGATTATCTGAATTTATCTCTTTTCAAGGCATTGAGTACTTTTTTTGAGGTTTTTTTTTATGCTGTTTTGATATTTGATTCTTAACAAAAAGTTTGTGATGAAAATGCTAGTCTCTTGTTCAATTGCAAGGACAAGGAAGGTTCGCGGGTATGTGATCATATACATCGGTCTATTACAGAGTTACAATTTCAGATTTGGATGATGAAATTGATGAGGTATTTTGGTTGAGCTACATGTTAGATTTACATGGTTGAGTCACGTAGTTGATGAGTTGGAACATACCGCGGGTGTATAATTGATGATGTTGGTACATCTTGATGAGTCATGGATTGATGAGTAGTTGATACATGATCGGTATACGCGGTACATGGTTGGAAACACTTGTTGAAGTAGCATTGTCGACACATGGTTTATGGATGGCGTAGCATACTTGTATTAATTTATTAGAAAAACATGTAATCTTGAGTGATGATTAGGTTGTTGTGTTATGCTTGGTTGAAGTACATACACATCTTTTGAGATTTGTCTTGGTGATTGATCTTCTTGGGGAGATATGATTTGGTTGATAAGATTGATGAGATAGGTTGTTGTGATAGGTTGTTTGGAGGTTGTTGTGACATGTTATTTAATACGGAGTTCGGTGTGGTTGGCCTTACTTGTTCATAGATGCAGGTTGAGGAGGTCTGAGTTTGGTGCATGGTTGATGCACTTATTTATAGTATAGGTTGATAAAGGTTGAGTAAAGGTTGATGCATGGTTTAGGTTAAGTGCATGTTGTTTGGTGTAGGTTTATTAGTGCAGGTTCTGATGGTATCTCTATAGTGATAGTGTGGCGGTGGTTGCATCATTCTACTTATACTCAGTGGTTGGATGGGGGCAAGGACATGTGGTTGTAGTCGCCTTCCGGTTGTAGCGGGAGAACTTCAGGAGTTGTAGCAAGAGAATTGGGGAGTTGGGCTTCCCTCGGGTTGTAGCCCTAAAACTGGGGGGTTGGAGCCTCCTTCTAGTTGTAACTAGAAAAAAGATTTGGTGATTCCAATTAATGTAATTCTTCAATACGCTATAAGAGAAAAGTGCATTGGTTTCTCCGCTTTGGATTTCCATTAATATACTGATTGTGAAAATGTGTATGTGTGTATGATTTTTCATTTTGTTCATTGTTTATTTAATAAAGTTAAATAAAAATAAAAAAAAAAAAACGTAATTATAATCCTTTTCTTCAAATGTTATATCAGTATTTGCAATTATTGTCAATGACAATAAGAAATAAACAATCACACACATACACAATGCACTAATATTTTACATGGAAGCCAAATCGAGAAAACCATGGAACAGAACCCTTTCTTATATCTTAATTACATTCGTGGAAACATAACTTCTGTTTTTTAACTACAAGCTGGAAGGAGAACTCAACATAGTTCTCGAGGCTACAACACAGACAAAGCTCCAACTCCCCAATTCTTTGGATACAACTAGAAGGAATGACACAAGCCTAGTTCTCTGGATACAATTAGAAGGTGGCTACAATCACCTATCCTTTCCCCGTCACACCGACCCTAAAGAGTAAGTAGAATGATGGAACCACTTTTCAACCTGTCACTGCAGAGATATATTGTTGTACGCTCTATCGAAATATACCACTTCCCTATATCCAATATGTACAACTAACCTATAATCAAACCATGCCCAGGCCCGAGCATGTATCTAAAGTACTTGAATCACGTGACATGTGTGATGTATTGCGATGCATTACACACCTTATACATTATGCAATCCATGTATTTCTTATGAAACTAGGGTTTCCCTTTCTCTTGGCTTTGACCCTACGTAACTTCTTTCACGTAGATATGCCAACCCATCAAGCGTATCCAGGTATAGCTGTACCACAATGCATGCATCCTTATACATAACCTCTACTCAAGGAAAGTATGTCTCTCTAGTCATGTACCATATAAGTATATGTGTAATCCTAAACAAGTATAATATACCTCCCACATGATCTTAGTCATCAACCCTTTCTGATATTAGAAATTTCAATACATGTATAAATACAAGATCTCAACCATGTACCATAAAAACTCTTAGCCATATGCCAAGAAATACAAGATGTGCCTCAACAAAGTATCAATGATAAATATACCCGACCTTTGTATTTCTATAGATCGACTTATACAAAAGATCCCAGCCACTAGTCTCTCTAGGGAGAATCCTCAAATCTCCATTTCCATTCTTCATGCATACATCAAAATACAAACTATTCATTAAAATAAGACATACCTTTTGAACCAATGCATGGATGGAGTGTATCAAGATACTCTGAGACCTTCACGGGAGCTTGATCTCAGAATCTAGAACCTATATGCACCTTCATCTTCTCAAGTTTCATGGCTTTATCAAGATATACTCACCCTATACACAGCCCCGCACATGTACATGTACTCAACCTATACACAACCAACCCATGTATACATTCAATGTATACACACCCTACACACAGACAACCCTTATTATGGCTCAGAAAATGGGGTTCATTGAATCAAGTATTCATCCCAACCCCTTAGGTGTTATCTTAGATGTTCACCCACTTCAAATGTGTCCAAAGTGTTCTGGAAGCTTTACACAAAATGAATACAAAATGTACAAATTATTCTGTGAGTGAGGTTTACCTCTTATTTATATATTCATGTAGCATTACACTTTCCTTATTTTTAGGGCTTCTTCATTTAAAATAAATTCTTTTTGCAAAGCACTTTGACCCTTGGGAGCTTCTATAAGACTCATGAGGGGTTCTACAACTTCATATGGTCATAACTCTCTAACCGGTGAGGGGAGTTATGTGACTTCCACAGCCACCACACAGAAATGGGCGACCAAAGAACTATCCATATAGGATAGTTTCAGTAAAATTCGCTATACTAAATACTCATTGTTCAACAATTAAGTGGGTTCTCTCCGCCCAGCTAAGCGTCTTCCCATGAGGGATTTCACCATGGGGGACCACTTTGGAGTTCATCCATATTTAATTATTATCAACCATGAAAGAAAAATAATGGAGTGTCTTTACATTAAGCAATCTTGGGTCCATTACCCCAAAGAAGTTTGTGCCTCACAAGGGGCTTTCTTCAAGGGTTGACATCCAATACAAAACTTAATCAACAATCTCCCCTTTGGCATTGATGGCAACACTTAGAAATTGAAACACATATGTTCATGTTCCCCCTATGATCATTTCTCCCCTAGAACCATTCCTTTGTCCCTGCATGATAAATATGCTCCCCATGGAACCATACCTCCTTCCTCTGCATGGTAGTATGCTCCCCATTGGAACCATGCCTACATGTCCTCTGCATTTGATAAATACTCCCCTTGGAACCATGCCTCTATCCTCTTCATACTTGATAGATATCTCCCCTTTTGTCATCCAATGGAAAAGGTATATTTCCATTCGGGATGCTCCCCCTGACTAGCTGTCTCGTCACGGTTCTTCCTTGTGTAAATTTGGGTATATAAGATAAGCATTCAAAATCGTTCAAAAACATTCATTTTGGGTGAAATAACTCCAAATTATTTGAGGTATTCAAAGGCTTCTTGTGGAAGTGATTTTGTAAAGATATCGCCAGTTGTTCTTTTGTGCTTATTACATGCTCACCTCTGATATTCTTTTTTTCAACCTTTTTCCATAGAAAATGATACTTGATTGGAATTTGCTTAGTATTGGAGTGCATCCACCGGGGTTTTTTGAGATCTTGATGGTGCTTGTATTATCACAATAGATGAGGAATGGGTTCATCATACTCAAATTGTATATCTATCGGATTTTGTTTCATCAAAGTACATTGTACAACATGATGTTGCTACAAATATCTTGCGATACCTCGGCGTAGATAAAGATATTGATGCTTGTTTCTTTCTTAGCCATGATAATAAACACTCTCCCAAGTATAATTTTACTCCATTGGTGCTTCATGGGTCATCAATACAACACGCCCAATATGCATCGCGTGGCGAGCAATAAGTTATAAATACTTTCCTTTTGGATACCATAATCAAACTCTTATGTTCCTTTGAGATATCTGAAAATCCCTGTACTACTAATACATGTGATTCTTTGGTGTTGCTTGAAATCAGCCTGCTTATTCAAACGCCTGCATTACATATAGATGCGGATGTTATCACGTAGTAGGTTTCCAATCATTGACACAATATTGCCTCTGATACGTAGACTTCAAATCATCATCTTTGCTCAACACAGCTAGTTTGCATGGGAGTGATAACTTGGTTGCAATCTTTGCATTCCAGACCTCTTTAGCATTTCTTTGATATGCTTGGTTTGAAATAAAATTCCTTGGTTTCTTTGACCTATCGTAGTCCCGAGGAAAGGATAGTTTCAAGTAGCGACATTTCAAATTCATTTTGCATATCTTTTGCAAATGTATGAGCTAACTTGTCATCATCACTACCAATTAATATCATCCCAACATAAACTTCAATTAATAAAATATTACCTCGGCTTGCCAGTAGGGGTTGTTGTCTTCACTTCCTTTTACAAACATTGCATGTTGCGGATGCCTTTGTCTAGAGTGAGTACCATGCTTTAGGATCCTTTTTTAGACCATACGGGGCCTTCTTTAATTTACACACACATAATCTTTTGTTCTCGACCAGCGAAATCATACGGTTTCAATGTCAAATTCTTCTTCAAGTTCCCCATTCAGAAAGAGATGATTTTATGTCCATCAATATACTTTAACATTTTAGGTAATGCATGGCTAAAAGCCAGTTGGTTTCATTATGGCAAGCTGGGGCAAATGTCTCTTCAAATTTGATTCCTTCAATCGTACATATCCTATCCTTCTGGTTTTTCAATGTAGAATTCTTCTTCAAGTTCCCCATTCAGAAAAGATGATTTTATGTCCATCTAATATACTTTAACATTTTTAGAGCATGCATAAGCTAAAAGAAAACAGATTGGTTTCATTATGGCAACTGGGGCAAATGTCTCTTCAAATTTGATTCCTTCAATCTGTGCATATCCTTTACATACCAATCTAGCTTTGTTCCTTGTCACCCGTCCATCTTCATTCAAATTATTCCTGAAAACCCATTTTGTGTCGATCACATTCTTATTCTTTGGTCTTGGAACCAATTCCCAAGTGTCATTTTTCTCTATTTCATCCAATTCTTCATCCATGGCCTTATTCCAAAATTCATCCTTACTGGCTTCTTCAAAACAGTTTGGTTCAATTGTAGATAAGAGTGCCAGGTATGTTTTCTCTGGTGAATGGATTTTTCTTCGAGTCTCAACTCCTGCATCTTTGTTCCAGATAATTTGATCTGAAGGATGATTTTTCTGTACTTGTTTACTGGGTGTCTTTGGAGACACACTAAACTTTCTCTTCTACTTCTGTCGGATTCTCTTAATCTTCCTCTTCTACTTATTTTTCATCTTCTTCTTCGAAAAGTTGTTCCATTGATTTGTTTTTTTCTTCCTTTGATTCTAGTCTGCATGTTTCATCAACTGTTACATTGATTCTTTCCACAACTTTGTTTAATATTAGATTGTAACACTTGTATTCTTTCTGTGTACTTGAGTAACCAACAAGTATTCCTTTTTCCACACGAGAGTCAAACTTTCTCATTCTACCATCTTCTCTTTTGATGTAGCATTTGGTTCCAAAAAATATGAAGTGCTTCACATTTGTTGGTATTCCTTTCCATAGCTCATAGGGCATTTTATCAGTGTTGTTTCTGAGCAATACTTTGTTTTGAAGGTGAACTATTGTATGCACTTCCTATGTCCAAAATATATCTGTCAATTTGGAATCCATTATCATTGTTTGAGTCATTTCTTGTATTGTCCTGTTCTTTCTTTCAACAACTCCATTCTGTTGAGGTGTCCTAGCAACAAAGAATTGCCTTTTTATTCCATGACTACTGCAGTAGTCCATAAATTCCTTTGAAGTGAACTCTCCTCCATTATCAGATCCCAAGCATCTGATTCTTGAATCCATCTCATTTTCAACCATTTCCTTATAGATATTGAAGTTTTCAAAAGCTTCTGACTTTTTCTTGAGAAAGAAAACTGCCATCATTCTTGTATAATCATCAACTAATAACATAAAGTATCTCTCAACTTTTAAGCCCTTTTTTGTAGTTGGTCCAACTATATCAGTGTGCACAATTTCCAGTGGTCTTGTTGTTGAATATTCCTTTGATTTGAACCTATTCTTTGTTTTCTTTCCTTGTTGACATTGCTTGCATAAAGTGTTGGTTGGTTTCGTGATCTAGGGCATTTCTCTAACTGCTTCTCTTTTGATGACTTTGACAAAGTTATCAAAATGCATGTGACCCATTCTTTTGTGCCATAGCCAACTTTCATCTTCCTTTCCTAGACAACACTTTTCATTTCCAATTTCACTTAACACATATATGTTGTTTCAAGTTCTTGCAACTGTACTAACCAATTTCCCTGAACCTTTTTTTTATTATCTCACACTTTTGTGAATCGAAAGTAACTTTATGACCTTGGTCACACATTTGACTCACACTTAGAATATTATGTTTCATATCTTCTACCAATAGAACGTTTTGTGCCTTTTCATTCTTGTTCCCAATTTGGACTGTGCCTTCTCCAATGATTTTGGATGAATTATCATTTTCGAAGGAGACTGATCCATTTATTTCCTTTCATAATGTAATAAATTTGTATTTATCACTTTTCATGTGTTTTGAACACCCTCTGTCAACATACCAAACGTGTTTCTTCTTCTTAGCTTGTAGAGTGACTGAGCATTCTTCATTTCTATAGTAATCTTGCTTTCTTATCCATGTCATTTTCTGAGGTTCTTGTCTATGACTGTTTTTATTCTGTTGAGGTTCTTTAGGAGGGACTGTCATTTTGCAATCTTTGGCCATGTGTCCAAAGTTGTTACATTTGTAACATTCCACTTCAATGCTCAAGGATTCAAACCTGTTGTAAATTCTTCTCTGTGTTTCACTAGGTCTTCTTGAATAACCCCTTTGTGTATGACTCTCAAGGTTGTTATTGTTCATGTTTTTATCTCTCCAATTTATAGATTTATGTCCAAAATTATTACATGCATAACATAAAACAAAAAATATAGTTTGATACCCGAGAGTTGAAGATCTTCTGAAAGGAGGTGCTCTTATGAATTCTTCTTCTTCTTGAGGCCTATCTGTCTATTGTTGAATCTAAAATCTGAATCTTCTTGGTGGAGGAGTGTCCCTGTAATCTTCCTTGTATATCTTCCTGTCCCCTTTTATTGTTTCTGCATAGATTTTTGGATTTGTTTCCCACTCTATTTTTTTGGAGCTTGATCCCTTTTCTGTCTAATTGTATCCAAGTCTAGACTTGTTAAGATGAGATTTTTGACCGTTGATAATGTCATCCAAAACTTTTGAGCTGTTCTGCATATTTTTATTTTGAATATCCTTTCTTAATGTGACAATCTTTGCTTCCAATTTTTCGATGATCTTGTCCTTTTCTTCTATATGTTATTTGAGTGCTTCTTTAATTCTTTTATCTTCTTCTATTTGAACTTTCAATTTTGTGATCATTATTTCTAGTTCTTGAGTGTCTTCATTTTTGTCTAGTTCTGCTTGTAGTTTATTGTTCTTTTTCTTTTCTCTTCTGATAACTTCTATGGCACACATTAATTCTTCTCGAAAGTCAACTTCTCCCTCTTCAATTTCTTCTTCGAATTCTTCTTCGGCTTGTTCATACTCTTCTTCAGAGTCTTTTGTGTCAGAATCTTTTACTGTCATGAATATAACTCTTCCTATCTCACTGTCACTGACTTCATCTTCATTTGATGATGAGATGTCTTCTTTGATGCATAAGCTTTTCTTGAAATCTTTCTTTGTAGTTCTTTTGCCTTTATATGTGTGTTTTCCTTTTGGAAAACCTTCATAATTTCTCTTTTCTTATGAGGACATTTGTTGATAAATGATCAATATGATCTGAATTAAAACAAATTAAAGGAAGCTCTGCCTCTATACCTACCGTTGGTTCCCTTGTTAGATCTTTTTGAAGTTGGCCACTTCTTCATCATCTTCAAGACATGTCGATGTTGTTGTTATATTATTCTTGTTCCTTTTCTTTTGCTTTGATATTTTGGGATGCTTTGAAGGCTACTTCTTTTTACATATGGATTTTCTTGTTAGGTTCTCATCTCATATGATGTGAATATTTATGTAGTTCATCCATTCTTATTGATTTTAGATCCAATATTTCTTCTAGTGTTGATATCTTAGAGTTGAATCTCATAGGAAGAGATCTTGAGTACCTTTTGAACAATTACATATTCAATGATTTCTTCTCCCAATCCTATGATTGCATTCACTATTTCATGGAGCTAAGTAGGAAGTAGGTTGTGATATCTTTATCTTCCTTCATTTTAGTTGTTGGTGACCTCTGTAAGTTTGAAGCTTTATTCTTCACTTTTGAATCTCCTTCATAAATATTTTGAAACTTTAAAATCTCTTTAGCATATTTACAACGTGCAACTTTGGTGAATACCATATCACTAAGACCACTTAATTGCATTTTTGGCTTTAGAATCATTCTCATGGGGACTTGCTTTGTCATTTGTTGGTGTAACTATTGGTGCTGTGTATCATCTACAATTGATTGCCAAACTTGAATCCTTGTGCTTGTATATGTCTTCATCCTTATGCTCAAAATCATACTTATGTCCATCAAACTATGGTATTCCATTTTATATGAGTTGGTACTCTCATGATCTCCCTTTCATTGGTTAAACTAATTCCTGAAGGAAACTTCTCTGATACAAATTGTTGGATTCTTGAGAGGGGGTGAGTAATAATAACATAATTATAATCCTTTTTCTTCAAATGTTATGTATCAATGTAGAATTATTATCAATAATGAGAAGTAATAAGCTTGATCACACACACATACACAATACACCCGGTGTTTTATGTGGAAACCGTCGAGGAGAAAACCATAAATTATTTTCTTATGTCTTGAAGAATTACATTCATTGGAAGAGCCAACTTCCTTTGTTTTCCATGCTGGCTGGAGGCTCCAACTCCCTCATTTCTCAGGCTACAACCCTGAGAGCTCCAACTCCCCAATTCTCCTAGCGCTGTCTACAACCAAAGGGAGGCTACAGCCTATCAGTAGAAGTGAATTATGGAACCATTTTCAAACTATCACTATGCGAACTATCTTGGTTGGCCTGACGTATCAACCTCTTTCTAACGCCTATATCCAATGCGTACAAATGCCGTAGCAATCAAACCATGCTTAGGCCGGGCAATAATATCTACAAAATACAACAAATATGTGACCTGTACTGATGCAACCCACATATGTAAGCCCTATCTTTTATGCAGCCAGCGTATGCATACAGGCTTCTTGTTTCTTTTCTCTTGAAAATTTTTGACCCTCTATAGCCTAACTCCACATGGGTCTAAACTTTGTCACTATGCTCCGAGAATTTGTAATTGTACCACGTGCATGCATCCTTATACATAACCTCTACTCAAGGAGCAAAGCATATCTCTCTCTAGTCATGTTTATATAGGTATGTTAATCATGAACAAGTATAATATCCCCTCCACATGATCTTAGTCATCAACCCTTTTTCGATATTCAATTTCTCAATACATCAATAAATACAGATCTCAACCATGTACCATAAAAACTCTTAGCCATATGACCATCAATAAATACAAGATCTCAACCATGTACCATAAAAACTCTTAGCCATATGACAAGAAATACAAGATGTGTCTCAACAATAAGTATCAATGATAAATATACCAACACTATATTTATGTAGATCTAACTTATACAAAAGATCCCATGTAGCCACTAGTCTCTCTAGGGAGAATCCTCAAATCTCCATAACCATTTCTCATGCATACATCAAAATCCAACTATTCATAGAAATAAGACATACCTTTTGAGCCAATGGGTGGATATGATGTATCTGAGCTCTCTAGACCTTCCTGGGAACTTGATCTCAGAATCTAGAACCTCTTCACCTTCATATTCTCAAGTTTCATGGCTTTATCAACATGTACTCACCCTATACATAGTCATCCCATGTACATACTCACCCTATACATAGTCAACCCATGTACATACTCACCCTATACACATCCAACCCGCATATACCTTCAATGTATACGCACCCTATACACAAACAACCCGTGTATACCTCAGGAAATAGGGTTTTCTATGAATCCGAGAATTTCTCCATCAACCCTTCGTGCCACCTCACACGTTTGCCACTTCAAATGTATCCACAAGTATTTATAAGAATCTTTACAGAAGAAAATAGATATACAAAATGTACAAGTGTATTCTTAAATAGTGAGATTTGCCTCTTATTTATATCTTTATGTAGCATTACACTTTCCTTGTCTTAGGGATTCTTCATTTAAAATAAATTCTTTTGGAAAGCACTTTGACCCTTGGGGTATTCTATAAGACTCATGAGGGGTTCTCCAACTTCATATGGTCACAACTCTCTAACTGTGAGGAGTTATGTGACGTTCCATATACCATCAGAAATGGAATGACAAGAACTATCCATCTAGGATAGTTTCATTGACAAATTCATTGTCCTTCATCTCATTATTCCATAATTAAGAAAGGGTTCTCTCACTCCGCAAAGCATCTTCCCGTGAGGGATTTCACCATAAGGGGACCACTTTGGAGTTCATCCATATTTACTTCTTATCAATCACGACAAAACAATAATGAGTCATATTTACATCAAACAATCTTGGGTCCATTACCCAAACCTTTGTGGTACGGGGATTTCTTCAAGGGTTGACATCAATGACAACCAACCTTAATCAACACATTGTTTATTTACTCTACAAGTATTGGATGATAATACTACATTGATTTAACACTTGCATTATATGGTTAAAAAGGATTAGATTGCTCTATTACTGATTCACCCCCCCTCGCAATAATCCAACAAGAGCACCATAATGTGTGTTTTTATTATACGTGTAACAACAATAAGTTGGATTTAAAAAATATAAAAGGTTGTTGCACTTTCAACAACTGAAGCAGAGTATGTTGTTGCTACAGAGTCAAGTAAAGAGATGATTTGGTTACAAAGGATTATGAAGGAATTGGGAAAGAAGCTGCAGAATAGGAGGTTGTACTGTGACAACCGGAGTGTTGTTCATCTTACAAATAAATCAACCTTCCATTCTAATACTAAAAATAAACATATCAGGGACCATTTGATAAGATCTGTTTTGGAAGATTGACAATTGAAGTTGGAAAAGATACATACTAGCAAGAATCCTACAGACATGTTAACAAAGGTAGTAACCAGGGAGAAACTGAGTTCCTGATCAGTTTCAGTTGGACTTCAAGCATGAAGGTGAAGATGGGGAATTTTCTAGGTCTAAGGTGGATCATAGTCGAACAGGTACAACAACAATGGATTTGTTGTGATTAGTCTCCAAGTGGGATATTGTTGGTTGTGGAGCCTGATTATCTTCTTCATTTAGAGGTCTTTTTCTCAGTTGTGTTTGGACCCCATTTCCTGACTGGGCGGTGTGGGGGGGGAGTGTCCCCGAGATATGGAGTATGGGGGGTACACCATGGGGGGAGACACTTTATGAATCCCTCCCCTGGTGGGGGATTTGGGGGAAGCACCCTCAAAGGAAATTTTTGGGAAAAGTTTCCTTGTAAAATATTGTAATTTTGTAGTCCATTTGGACCATTCATTATAAGGTCACGGATCTGATGGTAGAAGTTGTGTAAGGGATTTTTTACCTAGAATTAAATGCTCTTTTATATATGAGGGAATTGTATTGCAGTTGGGTGAGCGAGTGAATATTGCATTTTTAAAGATTATATTGTGAGAGCAATAAGAGAAAGTTACAATGGGTACATTGTAGGTTGTATCCCTTCATTTGTTGGATAATAATAAAAGAAGGACCTGACAATTTCTTTGGTGGATGTAGCCCACACTAGGAGAACCACGTATATCTATTTCTCTATTGTATTGTTTATCTATTGTGTTTATTTTATTGCTCCATGTTCCAATTTTTCTAACAAATGCTATGTTGTAATTTGTTGCATGTTACCTTGTTATTGTTGAAACCCTAGGAGGGATTATACGTATTTATTCCCCCCCTATTTCATTCATATAAGTTTGTTGAAGCATTAAAATACTATATATATGGATTATAAGTCTTTATCCTCCGAGGTTAAAGTCTTTATCTAGTTTCAAGACCTAGGGTTTATAAGTCTTTAGACCTTAGGCTTTAATCCTAGTTCTTTTGGATATTTTGTTATATATCCTAGAAGAAAGGAAAACAAAACCCAGGGTTTATAAGTCCTTAGACCCTAAGGTTTTTCCTCTTGAATATCGATCCTATGCCTATGATTCAATCATCTTAGGATTCCAAATACTTAGTCTTCTTCGTTTTCTAAGTATAAATTCAAACTGTGGCTTGACTCTATTTCCCAAGGAAAATAAAAACAAATAGTCTTCTTTCTATAAGCGTGTGTAAACTTGGATAAAATCACTCTCTTTCATAAAGTAAATCATTGGGTGGATACTCAATAACTTCCTTATGATAAATGTTACTAAACAACCTAGAAATTCATTTAATAGCTTGTTGTTGTTGTGCATGTTAGTTACAACCATTAGGGCTAGTGTAAATTGTTGATCACTTACTTAATACTGTGGTTTAAGAAGGCTAAATTCATTGTTGAACACTTGTATCTTATTCCACTCATTAAGGATTGTATTTTAGATTTTATTGGAAAATTTTAAGGGTTTGTTTCTTGTTTTTGTTACAAATATACTTTGTTGATATAAACTCTTAGTTATTGCAAGATTAATTACAAAAACCCTCCTTCATTGATATCTAGTGTTTTGAAGCTTATATTTCACTTATTACACATGTATTTGTTTATTTTATGCATTGGAGAACTCCTCTCACACATGTACAACCAATTTCCTTGTCTAAACTCTTCTAAACCTACCTCATTTCCCTAAACCTAGTCTATCTCTTCAAGTGACCAAGATAAAGGGTTGTAGCCTCTAGCTTTCTACAGGATCCTTTGAGGTCACAAGGGAAGAATCCATTGTGTTGGATTTTCATCCATGACTAAAATGAGATAAGTAATTGTTTAGGTGACAATGAGAACTACTTCCAATTGTTACACATGTTTTGTATCTTGTGAGGGCTTTGCACAAGTTCTAAATCATATGATAACAAAGTACATTACATATTTTCAATGTTTATGATAGGGACGGTTTAGAAGGATATCATGGGATCCAATAAGAGTGTGAGGAAGTTATTCCAATAGGACAATAATAATATGATGAATAATCAAGGAAATGATTGATCCCTATTTAGGTAGAGTAGGGGATTCAATGAGGGGATGGCCCACATAAGGGAGACTATAAGTATGGCACATATTTCTATGACAACTTATGGGTTCGAGTGTGGTTGTCCCTTCTCTACATCAATATATTCCTCAAAAAACAGTCCATGAGAAGGATCCCCCATTGAGAGATGCTTCCGCTAATAGTACAAGAAATGTATGTATGATAGAACTCATCGATCACATGCTCAACTATGAGGAGTGAAAATATATTTTACATTAAATATAAATGTACGGCTCTACCCATTATCTCATCATATGAAGAAATAGGGGTAAGTGGGAAAGTATTATTTTTTATAGTCATAATAACCATTCCAATAGTAGGAGTAGTTCATATGATATTGACCATGATACCGAGCATGATACATGATGAAGGGGGTGGTTTTTTCTTCTCTACTATGACAAAAAAAGTAGATGCACACTCAAGTACATGGGAAAAGGGAATGTGGATTTGAATCCACATCATTCTTAGAGGTGTTTTTACTGTGTCAAGTAACCTCTCTATAATCACATGTAAGTCCTTAATAGATGTTGTATCAATAAGATCTTAGTTATCATAGTAGGAGTTGATTTTAAACAAGTAATCATGGAACAATTTACATTGATCATGGATAGGATTAGGCTAAGAGTTCAATGATTTTGGGATATTTTGGACAAGTTCTCCCCACCACTAATGGTGTGCAACTTATATTTTATAGGAGGGGGAGGAAAAGAAATAAAATATTGTAGGAAACCACCATGCACTACAATACATACCTAATGACATTGGATAAAAGAATGTCGTTTAGGAAATGGAAGTAGTGTTTATCTTGCTACATTCCCATATTGATATCTCATTTGGGGATAGCAACTCAATGCACATAAATACAATATTAACGATCATCAAGAATAATTGATATGAAAATTGCTAATCATCTATCATAAATAGTAAACATAAGTATACACATATTTATGCACTAAGGTAGAAATAAAATAAAGCACCATGATAATTGAATATGCAAGAAACAAAACAAAACCCATAAACACAAATTTAGTGATTGCTATCAATAGCTAAATAATTTTTTAGTGTAGTCTAGTTTAGCACATAGATACAAGATTTTACCCGATTCATCCTTCATAATAGAATCACAATCTATTTATACATTTCCATTGTCATGGCTTATGCCACCTAGGCCCATAAGCCAACCTCAAATTAGTATGCATTACTTTTAATCACATAAACAATAACTTAAAGAATACATGAAAAAGGGCATTAAGGGATTTCAAAACCAACATTAATCCATGATGAAGAAAGTACTTTGATGTTGATTTTTTACAATGTTGTTTATCATTATCTATAAACACTTTGGACCATTGGATTCTATTCTCCATGAAAATTGCATTACCTTCCTCATATCCAATGATCATTTTTCATTTGTATAAGAAACTTTGAATTTAATGGCATAATTGCCCCAAGGATTTACTCACATAATTGTCTTAACTTTGAAGGTGTAACATGTTAATAAATGCACCAATGCAACACAGTATGTACATGCCTACATCATTGACGCATCCTAGCACCTTATTGACGCATGTCTACATTACATAACATTTTGCAATCACATTTATGTGTACACTTTTAATGTCTATATATTTTGTTGATAATTTAACAATACGCACAAATATAATAATAATAATATATTTTAAAGGTTACTACCTAGATAGACACCAAATTGATGTATAAGTCCCTCTTGTTTGTGGGATAAGATGACCCTTTAGCGCACTGGTTTGACAACTTAGTTTGCATAGGTGTACATACCCTACTCATTTAGTTTGCATAAGTGTACATACCCTACTCATTTTTTTGTATTCTACTTTGTTACCTTTGAAGTTGAAAGGCATGCTCTTAACTATTAAGTCTAACAACACTCTAACAACTAATTTTTAAGTATAGTTGTTTCATTGATGCTTTATTGAGTTTGTTGTTAATGATAACCATGTATATAATTCAGCATTGATGTCTTAAGTTATTATAAAATTATTGTATCATTGTTATTTGTTTTTT
>SNQJ01S0026949.1:156454-190499 GCA_010110895.2 Picea sitchensis
TCCGCAATAAACAAACTGCCCTGTGTCTTCCCTCATACCAGACATAAGACTAAGACAAGTTCCATCAGCTAAGATGGCTAATATCAGCAACTGAACACAAAGCAGATATGTATTTCCATCTCAAACCAACAGAGAGGACAAGATGCTCTGCGGCTGTCACTAAAGCCTTCTACTGGTCAGGCATAAACAATCTATACATATTGTAATTTGGATATGAGTTTCTACCAATTTAAACTTTGCATATAAGTTGCAAGCTTACTAGAGACAGCGCATTACAATAACTGAAGATCACTATATTAAGGATTATATAGAGTGTTAATGATCACAAAATTAACCCCTTTGCAAACGCTTTATTTGTCACGAAATGAGTAGTCTCATACACAGGAAGCTCTGTTTGGTACAGGTCCACCTTCATGTCGATTGGTGCCAAATTCTCCAGCTCAAACAGCTCAGAACTTGAACAACTCGAATCGTCGTCTTCCTTTTCCCCTTCCTCTGGTTTGTCAATACCCCTCATTACTACAGTTTCCATTGTGTTATTCGTTTTCTGATACTTGGCAATAATTTCCTTAGCTGTTGTTGCTGCTGCTGCATGCCTTTCCTCCTCAACAATGTGTTGTTTCAATTCTTTTCTGACCAGTGGAAACTTGTATGCATCTGCTGATGGATGTGTAATTTGTGGATATTTTTCCTTTTCCTGGAGAGACTTCTCACCACAGGGGTGAGAGTCCTCATCCACAATTACAGTTGTTGGGTAAAATGTTACAGACTTATGATTGTTCGATCCTCTGGATGTTTTACTCAAACATGGCCTGGATTGGACTGAAGAATAAGATGAATAAACGGACGAGGGTTTTCTCTCGAAAGAATCATATGAATTGGAGTCACTTACAGAAAAAGATGCCGAAAGCTTTTCCTTCTTGGTAAAGCCAGCCATAAACAGCGAATTGAAAAATTTTGCGAGCTTCCTTCCTGGAGAGATTGGCTGCTCAGGTTTCTTGGAATCCTTACCAGTTTTGGATTTTGACTTAATTTTGGCGTGATGAACTGCAGGTACGAAAGGCTTCTCCATAGATCGAAAATCTCCATCTCTAAATGATGATTTTCCTTCTAAATCTCGAGAGCAATCTCCACCAACAGTCCATTTGCATGCTCTATCTCCACGACCGACCACATGATGAGAATTCCTTTGTGTTTTATTAGCTGTAAGAATAGAAGACGTATGTGTGTACAGGGACTTTGCATCTGAAGATAAATATGGGCATGTGATTGAGGAAGTAGCACTCGTATAATCAGAAGAATACGATGTTGCAGACGACATATTAGACCGAAACGAAACATGAAGTTCTGTTCTGCTCTTGGTATATGCAGCCTCGGCTTCATATTTTTTAGCATTGAAAAGACCCATGTTGGCAGATCCCCCACGCATAGATTTTTCATTATTCAGCCATGGATCCTCGTCCCATTGTATTTCGAATCTGGAATTCCTTGGAAGTCTATTATTCTCGGCCTCGACATTTCTCGTCTCTACTTGACTTCTATTCTTCTCGTACCCCATCATTCCTCCGTCGTCTTCCGTCGACCTAGAAATTGCAGCGAGCAGAGCAGACGAGAAAGTCTGATTTCTTGAACGATCATGATGATTATGATGGCGACGGAGAGGCTGTCCATTATGCAAATTATAATCCATTCGATAACAATCCAACTTCTCTTCGAATTCAAAATCCAAATCCAACTGAATCTACAAATATACGAAGAAATAATTAGGTCACTGCTGATCGACAAGTAATTAGGTCAATGGTGATCAGTCATGGAAGGCTGCGGTGGAAGCAACCAATAGAGAAATGAAACAAATCCAGAAAATCTATGGTCTCAGATTTTCTGAGACACTTGTTCCCCTCCTGTCAATTCAGCCATGAGGATTACCAGACCTGCAAATTTGTAACACCAGAATCCATATAATTTTTCTGTCATTTCCTCCACCTTGTGAACCAACTAGATGGGCAGATATACAGCACAATGGTTGATTTAACGGCACTTTCTTGACTAGTACCTATCAACACATTGTGATTGGCTGCGATTTATGGAAGCACATGAGCAAGTGGTTGAAGCATCGAACCTTGAAAGATCACCTCATCGAGCCGACGAAGATGACTTGGGTCGTCTGCCCTAACTTTTTACTGTTTGATGAGCAGTATTGAACCACCGGCCTATACGTGTTTGCAAGCCAAAGAAGTAAACCAAAGAAAAGAAGTCTGGGAAAAGGAATGGAATCAGTACAACAACCCAACATGATGTCCATGCATAAAGCAGTGAAACGTCTATTTTCACTTTTAAATATGCCCCGTGGTCTTTCCTCTGGTAGTTGAAACTCAGATGGTGTTGTGACAATAATAATCCAAATTCCAGTCGACAATAAACCATTTCAGCCAATGGTTGAAATGGGAATGAGATATTATTTCAAAATTCGATCTTAACAGGAAACCTAAAAGGTACGTATTGCAAAAGGGNGAAACTCAGATGGTGTTGTGACAATAATAATCCAAATTCCAGTCGACAATAAACCATTTCAGCCAATGGTTGAAATGGGAATGAGATATTATTTCAAAATTCGATCTTAACAGGAAACCTAAAAGGTACGTATTGCAAAAGGGAAAATAAATAAAACCATGTGAAAACACTCTAATATTGGTTAAAATTGAAATGGATAAAAAATCTCTTTAAATTAAAATTACAAATCTTCATCTATAACATATTACATGTAATATGTTATAACATATTACATGTAATATGTAATAACATATTACATGTAATATGTAATTTTTTTATCATTTTGTTATTACAAATCTTTATATAATGCAATTAATCTACAGTGAAATATGAGTTTATCATATTTTTATTTTTTTTCTAAAAACAAGGTCTTTCTTAAAAAAACACCCACTTAAACATTTTAATAAGTAAAAAATATTTATAAAACATATATTATATATTTTGTTCTAATTATATCCAAACTCTAATAAATATTAAACTATTAAATTTTTTATCCAATAATTAAAATTGATTGACTATAAAAACAAGTCTTCTTAATTAAAGTCTTTCTTAAAAACAATCACTTCAACATTTTAACAAGTAAAAAATATTTATAAAACATATATTATATATTTTGTTTTAATTATATCCAAACTTTAATAAATATTAAACCATTAGAAATTTTATCCAATAATTGAAATTGATTGACTATAATAATCAAAACTCCAAAATAAACATAAAACCATGTGAGCTTTGAGCTTATAGTTGAAATTGAAATAGATTACTATTACAAAATTCAATTTTGATATACAACAAAGAACATGTGTATTGAGTAGGAGAAAAGTAAATAGATTCATCTGAAAGTATTTTAATAAATCTGGTTTTTAGCTAATAATTCAAACTGAAATAAACATGTAAAATATTTATATAACATGCATTATATATGGTGTTCTANAACAAAGAACATGTGTATTGAGTAGGAGAAAAGTAAATAGATTCATCTGAAAGTATTTTAATAAATCTGGTTTTTAGCTAATAATTCAAACTGAAATAAACATGTAAAATATTTATATAACATGCATTATATATGGTGTTCTAATTATATCCAAACTCTAATAGTTGAAATTGAAATGGGATTACTATTACGAAATTCAAACTGAAATAAACATGTAAAATATTTATATTACATGTATTATATATGTTGTTTTAATTATATCAAAACTCTAATAGTTGAAATTGAAATATGATTACTATTACAAAATTCAATTTTGATATACGACAAAGAACATGTGTACTGAATACTAAATAGTTAAATAGATTCATATGAAGGTATTTTAATAGATGTGGTTTTCACCTAATGATTGAAATTGAAATCAACATATAACATATTTATAAAATATGTATTATATGAATTGTTTTAATTGCATCCAAACTTTAATAGACATTAAGCCATGTGGAATTTTAGCTAATAATTGAAATCTAGTAACTATAATATTCCAAACTCCAATAAACATGATGTTATGTGAGATTTCAACTAATAGTTGGAATTGAAATGGGATTACTATTACAAAATTCAATTTTGATCTACAACAAAAAGCATGTGTATTGAATATGAGAAAAATAAATAGATCGATGTGAAAGTATTTTAATAGATTTGGTTTTTAGCCAATGATTGAAATTGAAATATCTGAATGTGATTATTCAAATTTAATTTATGTAAACATAAAATCATAATAAATAAATAAAATTTTCACTAAAATTATAAGTTTTTGTTGATTGCAATTTCCTCTAATTACTTTATTTCATAATATAAATGATAAATCA
The DNA here is from genome assembly GCA_010110895.2 of Picea sitchensis. Taxonomy (NCBI): domain Eukaryota; kingdom Viridiplantae; phylum Streptophyta; class Pinopsida; order Pinales; family Pinaceae; genus Picea; species Picea sitchensis. Next base: position 160,808 of record SNQJ01S0026949.1, read on the forward strand.
TAATGAAAAATAAATAAATAAAATTTCCATTAAAATTACAAGTTTTTATTGATTACAATTTCCTCTAATTATTTTATTTCATAATATAAATGATAAATCATAATGAAAAATAAATAAATAAAATTTTCATTAAAATTACAAGTTTTTGTTGATTGCAATTTTCTCTAATTACTTTATTTCATAATATAAATGATAAAATGAAATGAAATTTGAAGAAGTGAGATATCTTGTATAACTTAATATATATAAAAATTGTAATATATCATGTCAAAATATTTAAAAATTTGAATTTTATAATTAAAAGATAAATTAAAAAAAAAATTATTTTATTAATATTTACTTAACCTAATTGGATTGTAAAACATTTGTTACACCTTTCTGTTACGAGGATAATAATCCAAGCTCAAATAACTTTTAACTAATGGTTAAAAATGAGAGAGAGTAAACTTAAAAACCAGAATAGACATAAAACCACACCTGCTTTCAACCAATGGTTGAAATTGAAATTAAATACTACTACATAATTCAATCTTGATAGCCAATCAAAACCATATGTATTGAATAATGAAAAAATAAATAATAAAATATGAATGAATTTTAACCGATATGGTTTTATTTCAGTTTTAAATTGAAATGGATAGTTTCCATTTCAATCTTGATAGACAGTATAAGGAAAAAGTAAATAATAAAATATGAATGAACTTTAGTAGACATGGTTTTAGCTTAGCTTGAAATTGAAATCAATAATTATGAGTATTCAAATTGAAATTGAAATAATTATAATTATGAGTATTCAAATTAAATATATGTATACATAAAATCATAATATTAAAATAAAGAAAAAAAAATTAAATTATTATTAATTTTTTTTTTATAAATTTTAAATTTTTATAATCACTTTTTTCTATAATATAAATGAAATGAAATATGAGAAAATGAAATACAATTTAATATAAATAAAATTGTAACATTGTTAAAATATAGAAAAGAAATTATAAAAAGTGTCTTATTAAAATTTTAATAACACAATTTGAATTTGATTTGTGAGAAATGTGTTACATCATTTTATTGTGATAATAATAATTCAAACTACAATATAGAGTATGAGTGGGTTTAATGATTAAAAATTTGTGTTTCCTCTTAAAAGATTATATATTCAAAATTAAATGATGATAATATTTCATAGTCAAAACAATCTCAACTTTCAAAAAGTTTGAAATTAAATAGGATGCTATTACACCATTAAATTCTCATCAGCAACTCAAAATATATGAATTGAATAAAAGAAAGTAAAACCATGTGAAACAGATTTAATAGACATGGTTTTTTTTGCTACTAATAATTGAAATTGAAATGTCGATCTAAACTTTCAATGAATGGTTGAAAATGAATAGGATGTTATTACACAATTAAATTCTCATACGCAACCAAGAATATGTGACTTGAATAAAGGAAAAGTAAAACCATGTGAAACAGATCTAGTAGATATGGTTGTTTTTTAATCATTGAAATTGAAATGTCTTGCTGGGATTTTTTAAATAAACTTTATATAGACATTAATTTATAATGAAAAATTAAATATTTTTTTATGAAGATACTTTTATTGATTGTAACTTTTTTAAATTATTTTTTTCAATAATATAGGTAAGATAGTGAGATATAGAAATTAAAGTACATTGTACAACTTAATATAGATAAAATTTGTAATATTACATACCTTAATATAGATAAGATTTGTAATATTAGTATGTAATATTTATAAATTAAATTGTCAAAATTTATTAGTGTAATTGGTTTTAATTTATTAGTGTAATTGGTTTTAATTGGCCTTGTTTTGTATGGCTATTTATGTTTATGTTTTGTATGACTATATATGTTTATGTTTAGTTGATGTAATTCCATATTAATTATAATCCGTGAATGATTTACCATTTCTTAAATCATATAGTGTTACTATTAAAAATATTTTTCCGGGTTTTAGATAATAATTGAAATATGTTGCACGACACTTCAAATTCGTTGTAGGTAAACATCAATTTATAATGCAAACTAAATGAAATTTGTTGGGCACCAATATTATAAGTCGTTATTGGTTATAACTTTTTCTAATTTGTTTTTTTCATAATATAAGATAAAGAAATATGGAGAATTGAGATGCATTGTACAATTTAGTATAGATAATGTTTGTAATATTATGATACAATATTTATAAATTAAATATAAAAAATTTAATTTTTATAATATAAAAGAGAAAAATTCAAAATATAATATTAATTAAGATATAGTTAAAATAGTCTTCGAGGTGTAGGATAGTCGGTGACAGAGTGTGTTGTTAAGCCACTTGGTGTTGTTAAAGTTACTGGTTCGAAACCTTGGTGTGGCTCAGGTCGGGTCCCCTGGTGATTTTGAAGATTAATGACGTAGCCAACAGGGCCCGTTATAAATGATACATGTAATCTCTAAATTGGTTAATATGACTCTAAATTGGTTTATATTAAGAAAATATAATTATAATTTTATTATTAATTTAATATTAAATTATATATATATATATATATATATATATAGATATATATATTCATGAAAAGAGAGTTAAGGGGTAAAATATTATTTGAAGTTATCATGGTTTAAACTATGCAATTAATTACTCTTGGGATTATACTGAGATAATTGTTAAGAAAATAAGGGTAATCTCCATTTGTGTCTATTGACTTTAGAAAAGATTTTTACATAATTCTTAGAAGTAACCTTCGGAAGAGGCTAAGGATATTTGGGTTCCTTTTGGGTTGAGGGGTGTGACAATAAGGCTTTGCAAGATGTTCATTGCAAAGCCTAAACCTAAACCTAAACCTATAAATGAGAGACACTTCCACACTAAACCTAGAAGAGGAGAAGAAGAATTTAATCAAGAAGATAAATGACAAAGCAATCCCACAGTACACAAAGATTTTTACTCTGGAAACCATAACCGGAATAGCTAACATTCCTTGAGAATTTTGCTCTCTTGTTTTCTTATTCAATCTAAATAAAAGGTTACATCTCTAACCTTGGTCCACACCTAAGACACAATCGACATCATACACTCTTGCCTGCGCAAGAACAACCATGTAGCAAATATTCCTTACATATGTATGACAAACAAAATACATCTAAAGATTTTTCTAAGGATTGGCTATCCTACGATTTATGCATTAGCCTTTACAACCTTACAAAAATCCTCTTTATAGGCTTTACAACAAGAAAAACCTAAAGACATGGCGCCCAAAAACAATTACATATCCATGCAGATCATTGGCTACAAATCCTGTAAATCTCAGAATTCTATTACAGTCGACTCCAAGTCATATTACTATTCGACTACCAGTCAGCCTTCATTCGATATTTAGTCGGTCACCACATGTCTTCCTGTCAACCTCGTGCTATGATCTGAATTTAGGAGCAGAACGAACTGATTAGAAGACTGAATACAATAAACACAGAGATACGAAGAATAACAAAAATATACACTGAACAATATCTTCTATTAAATAATGAAATAAGATGAAACTGTAAAACTGCAAAACTGAAACACTTGCTCGAATGGCGGTAGCTATCTCTGAGAAGAGATGTGGCCGCTACATGCATCCGTCTGAGCAGAATAGATTACAAGGAGGCTCCAGAGGAATTTTTGATATTACTCATGAATTTAAAAACCCTAGACATCCAAAAACCTAACCCTAGAAGGTGAAACACCAAAAGTTATGTGGGCCATATGCGTAAGTTGGTGTAATTTGGTACATCAAATTCCAAGGGTCGTAATTTTTGCATACGACCTCTGTTTTAGGCGCGTGATAGCTCGTTGGAAAGGTATTTTAGATAAATACGCATTATTCCATCAAACTCTGGCTCAGTCTACGGTTAACTCTGACGAGCAAAAAAAACAACTTTAGGGCCCCAAAACAGGCCTGGAAGTACAACAAGATCTGCTAACATGAAAACATACATAATAAGTGAGTTGGATTAGGTGAGAGGCCACCCGTATCCACCTGGAGGATGTGTGGGGATTCATACAGCCCCAAAAGTGTAGAACCCGAAATTACAAAGCACTACAAAAGAACGTAATGAACAAAAATGAGCACGAGGAGCCAGTTGGAATAGGTGGGTGGCCACCAATATCCACCTGGATCAATCCTCCCCCCTTGGGAAGCAATGGTCTCCATTCCGTTGAGTTCCCCCATCAGGTGAGGAAAATTTTGCTGGATTTGGCCCCGAGTGAGCCACTTGCCTTGGTGTAGGGGTTTCTCTGCCTTGACAACTCGATAAACATGGATCCGCTGCTAGCAAGTTCCCTTGACCTGTGTTTCAACTATCTGGTCAATGGATGCTTGTTCCATGCAGTCAGGGTTGAGCTATGTTGGTGTCAGTTGTGCTGCGATCTAAGAGGTGTCCAGTAACAGTGGAAAATATGGTCGAAGGACTTCCACATTGAATACTAGATGAAGACCAAGGAAGGGTGGAATGTTGAGATAAAAAGCATTGCTACCCATATCCTTAGTGAGAGTGTAAGGCCCATAATGAAGTGGGAAAAACTTCGGATGGGGCCCCATGGGACGCTCCTTCTATCAATGTAACAAGACTTTGTCGCCAACCTGAAACTGTTGTGGTACCCTGTGTTGATCATGGTGCTTCTTGTACTTAGCATTGGATTTCTGCAAAATCTCTTGGACCTGTTGGAAGACGTGATGAATCTACTCAATGAATATGGTGGCTTTGTCGATCACAAACTGATCAGGGGAAGATTATGTCTGTGCGGTGGCAAGAGGAAGTGCAACCTCAATGGGTCCCAAGGGCTGGAATCCTAGACCCACCTGAATTGGGCTATGGCTGGTGGAACTATGGAGAGCCTTGTTGTAACTGTGTTGGACATATGGGAGACTCTCGTCCCATGTACGGGTATGATTAGAATTGTACATGCACAGGATGTGCACAATCAGCCGATTGACGACTTTTGTTTGGCCATCGGTTTGGGGGTGGAAAGAAGTGGATTTTGTGAGCTTGGTGTCCAACAGAGACCAAAGACTCAAGCAAAAGGTGTTGAGGAGCCTAATGTCTTGGTCAGAGATGATGGTATATGGTATCCCAAAGTGGACCCACACTCATTCGAAGAAGATCTTGGTAGTATCTACCGCTGTGACGTTCTTCTTACAGGTTGTGAGGATGGTCATCTTCAAAAACCGATCAACGAACACAAATAGATAGTCATTTCCTTGCTTTTTGGATGACAGACTAGACATGTAATCCATTGAGATGGATTCCCAAGGCTTCTTGGGAATATGAAGAGGGGTCTATAAGCCTTGCTTGTTGATGGTTGGCTTGGAAATGGCACAGGCAGTGCAAGATCTAATATACTTGTTGATGTCCTGTCGAATTTTTGGCCAATAAAAAAGTTTCTAAAGAATGACCACAATTTTCTCTACGCCAAAATGTTCGGCCACCTGACTGTAGTGGGCTTCCCAAATCTAATTTGCACACTCTCTTTTAGGAACATAGATATGGCCTAGGTGGCATAAGAGTTTGTCTTGAATGTGAAAATTAGTGACAATTGCACATGTACCCAAGAGATGATATGTGGTGGCGAATTTTGAATTGTGTTGATAGAGTTGGGGCCACTCAGATGCTTCATGTCCACAGGAATGGAACACAGTGGTGAGTGCAATGATAAGATGTCGACTGAGGTAGTTAGCGACATGATTGGAGATACTTGTCTTATACTTGATGTTGAGATGGCACTGTTGCAGGTAGGTGGAACAATTGTGATGGAGGTTGTTCAACAATTTCCCCTATATCTGTATGAAATGCAGAGGCTTGTCATTAATGTGTATGATCATCTCTTTCCCCAGAATGTAATGTTTCCATTGACGATAGGCTTGTACAATGGAATACATTTTCTTGTCATAGGTGGGGTATTTCAGGATAGTATCGGAAAGTGTCTCACTATGGTATGCAACTGGATGCCCATGTTGAGTGAGAAATGCACCCATAGTGTTTTCAAATGCATCAGTCTCAATCTGGAATGGTTGTTGTAGATCAGGAAAAGAGAGTACTGGAGCTAAGAACAAGCGATTCTTTAGATCATCGAATGCTCGTTGTTGCTCCTTCCCCCACATGAAATTTTCCATACCACCACCCTTGTTCACCTAGCTAAGGGCCCATGCAATATGGGAGAATCCCAACACAAACCGTCGGTAGAAATTGGCTAGTCCTAAGAAGCTTCGAAGCTCGATCAGTTTGGTCAGGGATGGCCAGTCACAGATGACTTGGATCTTAGCTGGATCAATATGTACCCCATTCTCATTAATAATGTAGTCCAAGTATTAGACCATGTTTATTCAAAAAGATCTTTTTTCCAAGTTGGCATAAATATTTTGCTACCACAGAGTGCTCAAAACCTGTTGAATATGCCACATGTGCTCCTCCCATGTTTTTTTAAAGATGAGGATGTCATCCAAATATACTACCACAAAGGAGTTGGTGAAGGGTATCAATACATCATCCATAATCCTCATGAAATTTGTTGGTGCATTTGTTAAGCCAAAGGGCATGACTAGCCATTCGTAGAGACCTTCTTTAGACTTGAAGGTTGTCTTCCATACATTAGTTGGTTCGATGGGAAGTTGGTGGTATCCATAATTTAGGTCAAACTTTCTGAAGAAATTTTCCCCCTTGAGTTGGTCAAGAAGGTCATCAATCCTGGGAATGGGGTAGCGGTTCCTGACTTTCATTTTGTTTAAGGATCTATAATCAATGTAGAGTCACTAAGTCCCATGCTTCTTCTGCACCAGTAAAATTGGGATTTCGCAAGGGGAGGAGTTGGGTCTGATGTCACCGTTTTGAATAAGCTCTTGGATCTTATGCATGATTTCGTAATTCTCCATCAACAACGTCGATAGACTGGTCCATTAGGTAGAGGTGCATAGGGGATCAGATCAATTGGATGTTTGACTTGGCAGTGTGTCGGTACCCCTGTAGGTGAGGAGAATATGTCTCTATATTCTTCCTCCATCCTGTCCACTTTCTTCTATTTTAAAGAGAGGCGATGTGTAGAGGCCACGATTGTGGCAGTGACCTTTTTCTTATTGTGAGAACGGATCACAAAGAAGACAAACTTCCCTGTCTGTGAAATGACCTTATTACATTTCTTAGTAAAGATTAAAGAAATAGCAGTAGGCGGTGCTACCTCTGGGATCCTGTATAGTTTTCTACCCAAAGTAATAATAACACTGTGGGGTCTAGACTCATACACAACATGACGCTTCCACAAATATGGTTGTCCTAAAAGAACATCACAAAATTCAAAGGGAGAACCACACAGTACCTCATCTTTGAAAGGCTTGATGTCGTAGGGAAGACGACACTATTGGCTGAAATGGAGATCCCTTCCTTGATGAAGCCAACTAATGGTGTAGGGATGCAGGTGCAGTTTCGTTATCAGGTGTATATTATTAACAAGCTCTATTGAAATCAGGTTCTTCTGACTATCATTGTCGACAACGAAATGAATAAGAGCCCCCATTGACCCACATCTTCCAGTGAAAGAGGCGTTCCCCTTCATCAGGTTCTTCTGGTTCTCTTTGTTGGACTTTGGTGGTAGCGACAGTGGCACTGGGTTTAGCATCGATAATCTACTTCCCTCCTTTAGGATTTGAATCGGAATCAGAATCGAACTCTAACTCGTAAGCCTTTATCTTGGCCATGAGGGACTTCTTGGAGAGACATTCTTCGGTGTTGTGCCAAGGAATTTTATGTTACTTACACCATTTTCCCATGTCCTACTTCATCTTCTCATTTCCCTTCTTGTGTTGTGGCTTGGAAGGATTGCCTTGAGGGAGACCATCTTGACTTGGTCCCTTTCTATGTGGGTTGGGGTTTCATTTTCCCTACTTTGGCTATTAGAGGTTTGCATATCCAAACTCTCGCCGTTTCTGCTTAAATTTATGCTCGATCTTGACAACATATCTATAATTCGTGCCCAATGAGGCGATATATTAGAACTCCATTTATGTTTGAATGTATATATGAAAACATTCATAGTATTTGAGCACCACGTGACGCTTATACCCTTTGATACCCAATTTGGTGTGTAGGGTATGGAAAATATTGGTGAAATATGGTACTGTCTAGTCCCTTTCTTGACGTAGGGTGGTCCATCTGGTGTACTAGTCCTCGTATCTTCCAACATGGTAGTATTGTTCTTTAATGGAGTCCTAGAAGGAATCCCATGTAGGGGCCACCACAAACAATGTATATTCCTCCAAGGCCCTTTGCTCGGAGTAATTATCCCACCAGTCTTTAACATGGGGAATGGTCTTGAGGAGTGCAAAAGTGATATTTTCCCCATCGAAAAAATTGTTGACCGAAAAATATCCTTCGAGCAGATTCGACCATTTATCTACAACATCCACATCTATCAGTCCTTCAAATAACGAAATATCAAAATTTACATGTACCTTGAAGGGGGTTGCATTGCCTCTTGATGAATATGCTTCTCCTGTGGGAAATTGTCGAAGGATCTGCTTAAAGTTGTCCATCATTTTGTTCCTTTGTCACACGAGCGCTTATTCGAGCAACATTTTAATATGATCTCCTACTCCATCATCTTTATTTTCATCCCCCATGGGTTGTTTTTGGGCTCGACACAGTCGATCTTGTAGTGGCTCGATTGGTTTGAGTCCCAACTTCTTGTACCCATATCTTGTCGGGGACATGCATGAAGAAAAATAAATGAAGAGAAGACCTCTTTGATACCACTGATCTAGATTTAGGAGCAGGACAGACTTATTAGCAGATTGAATACAGTAAGAACATAGATATGAAGAATAAAAAAAATATCCAGTGAACAGTATCTTCTATTAAATAATGAAATAGGTTAAAACTGCAAAACTGCAGAACAGAAACACTTGCTCGAATGGTGGTAGCTATCTCTGAGAAGAGATGTGGATTCTACACACATCTATCTGAGAAGAATATATTACAATGACGATCCAGAGGCCTTTTTGATATTACTCATGAATTCCAAAACCCTATAAATCCAAAAACCTAACCCTAGAAGCTGAAGCGCAGAAATTTATGTGGGCCCTAAGGGTAAGTTGGTGTAATTTGGTACCTCAACTTCCAAGGGTCGTAACTTTTTCATACGACCTCATTTTTAGGTGCGTGATAGCCCATTGGAAAGGTATTTCAAAGAACTACACATTTCACTATAAAACTCTAACTTTGTCTACAATTTGATTTTGGAGAGCCAAAAAAACAAATTTTAGGGCCCCAAAACGGCCCTGAATGTACAACAAGATGTGTTCACATGAAAACATAATAAATAATCCAGTTGGATCAGAAGAAATGTCACTCATATCCACCTGTAGGATGTGTGGGGCTTTAGAAATCCCTAGAGGTGTAGAACCCACAATTACAAAGAAGTATAGAATAACGTGTTGAACAAAAACGGATACGAGGAGCCAGTTGGAATAGGTGGGTGGCCACCAATATCCACCTGGATCATGTTGGTTTACCTCTTCGACTTGTTTTCGATGCCTTTACCATGTCGAACTGCCTCGACCTTTGACTTCGACTTTACCATGTTGACTAATCTCGACCTTCGACTTGTTGTCGATCCACCTCAACTTCAACCTTCACTACAAAGAATATAACAACCCAACATTATCCCACTTGTTGTCTTCTTTGTTGAAACAATATATTCCATAAATTCCATTCACAGACCTAGGGAAACAATACCCATTGCCTCTCTGCACCAAGAGAACTTCACAACACTCGCAGACTTGGTCAATGAGTCTGCTATGTTTTCCAACATGTCTACTTTCTCCAGTAGCACCTTGTTACTTTCCACCATGTCTCTTATGAAATGGTATTATACATCAATGTGCTCAGTCTTTGAATGATATGCAGGGTTCTTTTCTAGAAATATTGTTCTTTGACTAACACAACCGCTCAAAAATGATTCCTGAACACAACATTTTCAAACATAATGCTTCTTTTCTTCCATGAGTGGGCACCATGTATTCAGATTTTGTTGTTGAGAAGGATATGACCGCCTGTCACTTACTCATTTGGATTATTTCTCCATCGAACATATTGAATACATATCCATTGGCCAATATTCATTGATCCAGATCTCCAGCCCAGTTAGCGTCGAAAAATCCATGTACATTTAATTTACCATTTTCACCTCCAAGTCTTCCTTGGTAGCATATATAATAGTCCTTCATCCCCCAAAAATACATGAATACTATCTTCACAATAGTCCAATTCGCTTTTCTATGTGTCTACATGTACCCTCTCAACACTCCCACTGCATGGGAAATTTTTTATTGAGTGCAAACCATCACATACATTAGACTACCAACAACACTTGCATAGGGAACCCATGCAATGTCCTCTATTTATTCATGTGAATTTGGACACTGTTCAAATTTTATCCTTTCTCCCATAGAAATTGGCACCTTCACCGGTTTGCAATCCTGCATGTTGAATCGTTTCAGAACTATTTCAATATACTTCATCTGATTCAACCTGATATTTCTAGTGGCTCGATATCTCTTAATCTCCATTCCTATAATGAAGTTAGCCGCACCATGATCCTTCATGTCAAACTTGGAGGATAAATGTTTCTTCACCTCATTTATTGTGTCCATGTTGTTTTCGATCAGAAACATGTCATTGACTGTAATGATCCCACGCCAAATTCTTTCTTGGAATCACTGACTACTACTAATGTATTTAGTTATTAGTGCATACAAGGTTCATCAACACATGGAGATCATAATATATTCAAGATGTAGAAGCACAAGCAAAGATCTGACCTTTTTATTATGAGCAATGTAAGATCAATACAATAGATGACCGATCTGGCATAAACCTCAGATGGTCGTACAAGCAATAGATATGAGTTGCTACAAAAATTCTCTCGCTAAAATAATGCCTCCAAAGGCTGAATAAGAAGTGAAGATCAATACAAGTAGATCCGAATGCCAAACTCTCCAGCTGAAGAATGCCATGCTCCAATAGAAGGCTGAAACCCTCAATAACTCGGCCCTGCTGCCAAAAGTGTCCAATCACCCTAAGAAATATGCCAATTGATAGATCGGGTAGTGGTAAGAATAACCTAGGTGCCTGAATCTCCAGGATCCCTCTCAATCTTCGTAGATCTGAATTTCCCACTGAATGGGGTGCCCCACTGGATGACTGAAACCCTAGCTGGTTCATCCCTGATGAAGGAGACCTCCAAATGATCTGAAACTCTCCCAGAATATATATCGGGAAATGATAAGAATAACCCAGGTGCTTGAATCTCCAAGATCCCTCTCAATCTCTGTAGATATAAATTTCCCACTGAATGGGGTGCCCCACTGGATGACTGAAACCCTAGCTGGTTTGGCCCTGATGAAGGAGGCCTCCAAATGCTCTGAAACTCTCCAAGAATATAGATCGGGCTATGAGAATCCCATGGGAGAAGTTTCGAGCTCAGATCTCAAGCAGATCTCCCTAGATCTGAGTTTTAATGAATCACAGGACATCCCCTATGGCTCCACGACGTCCGAATCTGCAGACAAATATAGAATGATGATAACCCTCCAGAAAGTCCCTCAAACTGATGTTCATGCCCCTACAAACAAAAACCAACTGTCAGAATGGCCCTAGGCCCTCAGGATAAGCTGGATCGAACATCCCTCGATAAACTGGCCCTGAGACTAGAATGGTGTGGAGGAGTCTTTCATCCCCGAGACCAAGTTGTGGAACAAGGTGAGTGGATATTTCACCACTGAGTTTCTCCGAAGGGTTTGTACAGCAAAACCCCCAAACTGAATGCTCAAGAGAAATAGCAAATGCTAATCCAAACCAGAATGAGTAATAGGTGCACCCCAGCCTCTTACTTATACTTTTCCTTCTAATTCTCTGTTGAGTTAGGTTAACTCCCAGGGGTTAATATTCTATTCTTCTGTTGAGTTATCTTTTTACTCCTTTATCCTTTTCCTTTCTTAAGTCAACTTAAAATATAACTTTTAACTATACGACTTTTCCCCTTGAGTGTGAGACTATGACCTAGTAAGAGTTTTGGAATACTGAGTCTCCTCATCACCTGTAATGAGGTGAGACATTCTGATCTCCTGGCAGAGTACTTGTCCTCAAGCAATTCCAAACTACTTCTCTAACCGTGCTCTGCTCCCAAGTGGCATCCTCAATCGTTAAATCCTTCCACACGATCAGGATAGTCCTTGATAGCCCGGTTTGAGACCTCTTCTCTCGGACTTCTAACACCTCTCTGGAATCAAAACAAGTTGTCCCTCCTCATCCATGAGAGGTAATGCCTCAATAGGCCTAACATGTTTACCGAGGTATTTCTTAAGGCATGAGACATGGAAGGCGTTGTGAATTTTTCCTCCATGTGGAAGCTCTACATCATAAGCTATTGCCCCTATCCTCCTGTGACTCTGTAGGGTCCAAAGAAGCGTGGTTGCAGTTTCTCCACTCAGCTTCTTTTAATGGAGGCCTGCACGTATGGTTGCAACCTCAAATGGACTAAATCACCCCACCTCAAAGGAGCGATCAACTCTGTGCTTATGCGCCTTGGACCTTTTGTTGGTTTTAGCCCTCTGTAATGATCCTTCAATTCCACGAGAATGTCTTGGCTCTACATTGTATCCAAATCACATTTTCATGAACCCTTTGTCATCAAATGAAATCTCCACAAATGATAAAGGATCATAGCTATATAAAAGCTCACGAGGGTGACATGCCAATGGACATATGTTGGGTGGTGTTGTAGCAATATTCTCCCAAATGTAACCATCCACAACCCATGCTTTGTTGTCACGCTACATAGTTTAGAACCTTCCACCCATTTGTTGACTATCTCGGTCTAACCATCCATCTTAGGGTGATAACTAGTACTAGGAGTCAATGCTTCATTACCCACTAATCTGAACAACTCCGCCAAAACGTACTCATGAATCTGTGTCCACATCACTGATGATGGTTTGGGTAGGCCATGTAGTCCGAACACCTCTCACGAAAAATAATTCGGCCACTTGTGTTGCATTGAAGTCTGTAGCTATGGGAAAAGGGTGTGCAAACTTCGTCAACTGTCACCACCACCACTGAAGATGCAATCTTTCCCCTATGCTTTCACGAACAGCCCGTTGATGAAATCCATGGATATACTCCCCCACTTGTGCTCTGGAATAGGTAGGGGCCATAGCAGTCCTGCGAGGAGTGCGTGTGCTCATCCTTGTTTTCTTAGCATGTAGTGCATTCTTTGACATGCTTCATCACATATTCCTTGAGGCCTTTCCATGCAAACCTTTCTCTCACACGCACTATATCTCTGCAGTGCTGATGCCCTTCTTGGTGAGTTATGACATGCATGCGGGATATTAGCTTTGAGAGCTGATCTAGTAACTAAAAAGATTCGGCCTTTGCAATAGATGGGGTCATTTATGACCCTGAATTTTTCATCCTATTATTTTCCCATCCATCAATTGACAAGCGAATTGATCCTTTGCATATTCCACTATCAAGTGTTCCTTCCGATCGATTGACATGGGACATGGCAAAATGGATGGCCACGGATAATGCATCGGCTACTTCGTTGTTCTTTCCTTTGACAAATTCAGTGTCAAAGTCGCGGGGCTTATTTTTCTTACCCATTTTGTTTGTCTTTCATTCAAATCCTTACGCTCCAATAGATATTTAAGACTATTATGGTCTGGTTGATATACAAACCTTGAACCTACCAAATATTGCCTAAATTTGGCTGGTGCATGCATGATAATAACATTTCTTTATGCGTAAATGTTGTAAAGTAGTTGGGACCCACGAGTTTCCGACTTTTTCATAGGCAAGAAAGGGGTGCGATTACGCATCAACCGGCCTATACCAACTCCAGAGCATCACACTCCAAAGTGGAAGGGGTATGCCAAAATCGGGAAGAGCTAGAGGCGGGCAAGTGCTCATGACCTCTTTCATTTTTCTCCATCGTGGCTTGGGCCCAATCATTCCATTTGAAGGACCCCTTTTGGTCAGGTCAGGTCAAGGGTGCTTATAGTTGAGAAAACCCTTTGACAAATTTCTATAGTATGTGCATAGGCTCAATAATCCCCTCAGTTCTGTGAGTGTTTTCGGGGTAGGCCATTTCCTAATGGTTGTTATTTTCTCTGGTGTACCTTGTACCCCTTACGCTATGATGTGTCCCAAGTAAAAGACTTCTGTCATTCCAAACTCACGCGGATTCCTTGGCGTATAGTGAATTTTCTTCCATGATTGAAAGGATTTGGTCCACATGTCGAAGGTGTTCCTCCCAAGTCTTGTTGTAGCCAAATGGGAGTCATCCAAGAGGCCACCAACAAGTGTTTCCTCGGTTCTTTTTTTGAACACATGGTTCATACAAAGACTGAATTGTGGTTGGGGCATTGGTTAACCAAAGGGCATCACCAAAAACTTCGTGTGGCCATAGTGACACCTAAAGGCTGTTTTGAGATGTCCTCCTCCCTCATCTTGATTTGATGGTAGCGAGCGAAGATCATTTTTGTGAAATATATAGCTCCATGTAGCTCATCAAACAACTCATCAATCCTAGGTGGCGGTGCACTATTTTTTATCGTCTTTTATTCAGAGCCGAAGTCAATGCACATTCTCATGGTTCCATCATTCTTCTTCACCAAGACTATTGGTGAAGCAAATGGGCTTGAACTTGATACACGTGTCCATGTCTAGAATCTCTTGATGGCCTTCTCTATCTCATCTTTATGCTTCTTAGGATGCCTATAAGGTGTGGTGATAACAAGCTTAGCCCCTGCTTCTAGGTAAATGATGTGCTCAAACCCCATGCTGGTGGCACACCAGGAGGAATTGGCCCAAACACTTTATGGTGCTTATCAAGGATTATTTTGATCCCTAGTGTGTAATGCACCTTTCCCTTCTCATCACCCGTGTTGAGATCTTACATTCCTCTACGTATACAATTTATTCCCTTATGAAGATGGCTTCCATCCTCTTAGTAGTGACCACTCTGTGGGGATCACATTTCATGCCTCTGAGCACAACCTTTGATCCTCCTTCCTCCACAAAGGACATTTCCATGGTCTTGTAATTTGTGTGATGGGTCCTAGAGTGTTGATCCACTGCACCTAGGATGATGTTGGTATGGGGAAGATCCATCACATATACACATCTGAACTAACTCATGCCTTCCCAAGGTGAGTTTCATGCACAGTATGTATACGGTACAAGGCATGATACCACTGCTACCTCCCACTTTGAATCCTTCAAACTCTTTTGTAGGTATGTGCCTCCTCTTTAGTAATTTTGCATCAATGAAATTGTGGGAAGCTCCTCATCAATCGAAGCGACACTCTTTGTCGCCATGGAGCCCTCTCATCACGAGAAGATTGTTGAACTTAGGTACCCAGCATTAGATACCAAGCGTAGCCTTCTCTCCGGCCCATGCAGTCCTAGTTCTAGAACCTCCTCTTCTGATGCCTCTAACATTTCACCCTCCATGTTTTGTATCGTCATTCTCATCTTCTTCTTCGTTATCGGAAGTGACCTCAATGTAATGTACCTATCCTCATCCATGCACTTGTGTAGGGATTCCATGGCTCCTTGCATGTGAAGCTGAGTTTCTTCCTTCAGTTCTCTCATGGTGTTATCATCTATTCTGCCTTGACCCTTGTCATAACCCTTGGGGTCACGTCCTCCCTAGTTTGTTGGAGACCTTTGATCTCTTCCACCCTTTGTTAAGAGTTGGTCTAGGTATAAATTTTGGTTTAGAAGATGGATGAGATCCTGCTGATGGATTCCGTAGGCTAAGTGAGCTTGAAGGCCTTAACCCAACCCTTCAAGGGTTCCCATCAATCCACCATGTAAAGAGCATCATGAGCCTAATTGGGGACATATCTTGTACCATCATTGCCAACCTATGGAACTCATCAATGTACGCCTCGGTAGTAGCCTGACTTGAGTTGGGTGAGCTCGAGTATGTCGGGATCTCTAGATCAAATATATCAATGAGCCTCTGAGTGAATTCTATATGGGATACAATGCAGTTTGTGTGGCCGAGTGTGGTGAGCCATGGTACCACTGGTGTGGGCTTTGCCATCCAAGTACATAGTGGGAAACTTAATGGCCTCCATCTCTCTCATGGGATTAAGGCTGCGGGTAAGTATCCATCTTATGCACTCATGCTTGTTCTGTCATCTTAGCCATACCATCAAAGGATGGAATCTCTATCTTCCCTGCCCTTGGCTCAAACTCAAAGTTGCCCCTATGGTTCATCCTAAATTTTGGTTCGAACACAGTTGACAATCTTGGTCTAGGGACATCACGTCTTTGAACTTTCATATCCAATTTGTATGGTATTTCCTGGTACTCTTGGCTAATTGTGCCACAAAATCTTCAACTTTGTTCATGTTGCTCTTGCTCATCTGTAAATGTGGGCATGTATGGTGCAGGGGTTAGCTCGCTGCGAGAGTGTTGGCCCTAGCAGGTTCATCTATGAACAAGCAGCACATATAATACTATGATTAGTCACCGCTACCCATCGCCCATGGAACATACACCTCAAGACTTCCTTAGGATCTGGTGCTTTCTGGGTTATATCGCCTTCCTCATGGTTCCAGTTCCTCCGACATCCTTATTCCCATGCATATCAGGATCTTTGCCTCGATGGGTTACTTGCATGAAAAGGTCGGTTATCCTAGTTTTGGTCTAAGTTGTTTTAGATTCTCATCAACTTTCTTCAAGGTTTGAAAGATTTTGTCCTATCCCCTTCTATTGGTTTCATGGTACTCACCCAAATGTTGGACCAATGTGCTCTCTGTGCGGTTCATGTTTTGTTGGAACTACCAAATTCAGTTACTAAGAGGGGCAAGCCGAGGCTCATGGTCATCTCGACCCTTCTACCTCTGTTTCATTGTTGTTTATCTTCCTTGACCCATGGCAAATTCCCACCGTACTTACGCGTACAGATCTCTCCACCGAGGTTTGGAGAGGATGAGGAGCTCTATTCTGTATAATGATCCCAAAGCCAAATTCTTTCTTGGAATCACTAACTACTAATAATTTATTGAGTTATTAGTGTATACAAGGTTCATCAACACATGGAGATCATAATATATTCAAGATGTAGAAGCACAAACAGAGATCTGACCTTTTATTATGGGTAATGTAAAGATCAATACAATAGATGACCGATCGGCATAAACCTCTGATGGCCATACAAACAATAGATATGAGCTGCTACAAAATGCTCCTTAGAAGAAGATGCCTCAAAACGAATGAGAAGTGAAGATCAATACAAGTAAATATGAATGCCAAACTCTCCGGTGAAGAATGCCACGTTCCAATGGAAGGTTGAAACCCTCAATAACTAGGCCACCTTTAACAAAAGTGTCCAATCACCCTAAGTATGCCAATTTATAGATTGGGTGATGGTAAGAATAACCAATTACGCATCTCCAAGATCCCTCTCAATCTTAGTAGATCTGAATTTCCCTTCCAGATGGGGTGCCCCCAACTGGATGGTGAAGCCCAAGTAGTTGGTTCTGACCTGATGAAGGAGACTTCCAAATTCTCTGAAACTCTCCCGAATATAGATCGGGCAATGGTAAAGAGAACTTAGGTGCACAGTCTCAAGATCCCTCTCAATCTCTAGTGAATCTGAATTTCCCCTTGAATGGGGTGCCCCACTAGATGGTTGAAACCCTAGTTGGTTGATACGATGAAGGAGGCCTCAAATGCTACGAAAACTCTCCAAGAATATGGGCCGGTCTATGGGAGTCCATGGGAAGTTTTGGGCTTCCAGGATCTCAAGCAGATCTCCCTATGTCGAGATTTCTTGAATCCACCGGGACATCCCCTATGAAATACGGCGTCCCAATTTGGAGACAAATATAGAATGATGATAAAACTCCAGAAAAAACCCTCAAGCCGTGTTCATGGCCACGAAAACAAAACCCAATTGTTGGAATGGCCCTAGGCCCTCGGGATAAGCTAGATCAAACCTCCCTCAATAAACTAGCCACGAGGACTAGAATGGGTGGAGTCTTTCATCCCCGTGACCAAGTTGTGGAACAAGGTGGTGGATATTTCACCATTGAGTTGCTCAGAAGGGGTTTGTAAAACAAAACCCCCAAATTGAATGCTCAAGGCAATGGCAAATGCTAATCCAAATCCCGAGGAATGAAAGGTAATGGGTGCACTTGACCTCTTACTTATACTTTTCCTTCTAATTCTGGTGAGTTAGGTTAACTCTTAGGGTTAATATTCTATTATTCTATTGAGTTATCTTTACTCCTTTATCCTTTTCCTTTTCCTTTTCCTGAATTTTATTAATCTCTTGACTTTTTTTAACTTCTTGACTTTTCCCCCTTTAGTGTGAGACTATGACCTAGTGGGGGGTGCCAGGCCACTGAGTCTCCACATAACCTCTCTAAGAGGTGGGGGACATGTCATTGACATACAAGGCTACATCATCACCTCTCTAAGAGGTGGGGGACATTACATTGACATACAAGGCTACATATAATAAATACCAACCTTATTCCTTGGAATATATGCAGTGATCAACTTTTCTTCTCACAAATACCAAACTAAGGATGTTTGTGTCGAACTTTTGGTACCACATCCTTGGCGATTTCTTTAAACTATAAAAGGATATTTTCAGTTTACACACCAAATCTTGCTTTCCCTTTACTACAAATCCTTTAGGATATTTCATGTGTATTTCTTCTTCCAAGTCCCCATGTAGGAACGTTGTCTTCACTGTTGATATTATGGTAGCTGTGGGAGGTATTAACCTCCACTTGTGACCTTTGATGAGATTAGAATATTCTAGGAAGAAAGAAGAACCCTAAAAGACTTGGACATAACCCTAGAAGAGAAGTCGGCTAAAGAGAATATTTTATATTGAGTATTTATCCTCCAAGAAAGAGAAGTTGGCCAGGACAGCCTAAAGAGAGCATTATAAATATAAGGTGCTATATCTCATTTGGCACATACAACTCACAACTACAGAAATTCAATAGTGCACAAGTCTGGGGAGAAACTATAGCTGCAATTACTGGAACCTGTAATTTCAATCTTTCTGGTTTGGAATTTTTTATTAGTATTGGTTATGTTTTCTTGGTACATTAGCCTTGGTTGTATATTGATTTTCTACCAGAATTCTTCTCTTTGTCAGTTTCAAGCTGCTCGGGGGTGGTATTTGTGCCTATGGTTGCATGACAATATTGTTATATTTTCTATGGTTAAACGAGCACACTCACTTTTCTAACAAGTTATGGGCCCACACCTCCTTCATTCAGTCTAACCACTAGAAGGAATCCATAAGGTTATTAATCTCACTGAAGAACTATCACTAGGATTTCTATAAGGTGCAGTTACTAAAGCACTGCTACTAGGGTTACTAGTAGGTGCAGTTGCAAAACCCTAAAACTCTTGCCCACCACCATATGATGGAACACCTTACTCAAGGAGAATACATTCTAGTGCGCTTTAGTCCAACGCACCTCTTCGCACTCTCAGAAGGAAAAAAATTCAAGTTTGAGATTTTGGGTCAAAGTCAAAGTTTGACCAGTTATCAGTCAACAAAAATTATAAATGAAAAGACGGATCATCTACACTATTCATCTCTCACAGGAACTCTTGAAGATGAAATGTGGATAATTGACAGTGGAGCTTCTAGGCATATGACAGGAGACCAGGACAGACTCTCTAATCTGAATGAAAAGAGGACATCCTACATGGTAGAAATTGGAGATAAGAACACCTATCCATTCAAAGGAATTAGTCAAGCCTCTGTCAGATTGAAAACAGGTAATAATGTTCATTTGAGGAATGTCTTGTATGTACCTGGTTTAGAAAAGAATCTTGTATCCGTATCTTTCCTAGAAGACAAAGGAAACATAATAGCCTTTGTAGATGGAAAATTATTATCTTGGTCTAGAGAGTCTAGCATAAAGAACGCTAGAGTTATTGGAACCTGTGAAGGAAGACTATGCAAACTACTAGAACAAAATGATGAAGCTATTGTAAATGGTGAAGTCAATCCCAATGAACTTTGGCATAGAAGGTATGCTCATATCAACTCTCAAGAATTACCTTTCCTTGAAAACATGGTTGAAGGAATACTAGAACTATAGTCTACACATGAA
The DNA here is from genome assembly GCA_010110895.2 of Picea sitchensis. Classification (NCBI taxonomy): domain Eukaryota; kingdom Viridiplantae; phylum Streptophyta; class Pinopsida; order Pinales; family Pinaceae; genus Picea; species Picea sitchensis. The sequence goes on from SNQJ01S0026949.1 coordinate 181,009, forward strand.
AAAATTTGCAAAGGATGGGATCTTGGTAAGAATGTTAAGAAACCATTCTCAAGCAACAATAATAGATCTAAGGAAATCCTAGATCTAATACATTCAGATGTTTGCGGTCCTATGCCAGTCAAATCTCTATGAGTTTATATTTATTATGTAATATTCATATATTATTGTCAAGAAAGACCTGGTTATATCTCTTGAAAACAAAAGATGAAGTCTTAAACAAGTTTTAAGAATTCAAAGCAGAGATAGAGAACCTCACAAACAACAAAATCAAGACCTTCAGAACAGATAATGGAGGAGAATACACATCCAAGTAATTTGTTGCCTTTTTCAAATCGACAGGGGTTAGGAGGAAGCTAATTGTTCCTCATAATCCTCAACAAAATGGTGTAGAAGAAAGGAAGAACAGATCAATTGAGGAAACTATGAAGGCACTAATGAACAATCAAGGTTTATCATTGTATTTGTGGGGAGAAGTAGCCATGACAACAATATATGTTCATAACAAAAGTCCCCACTGCATATTGAAGGATATGACTCCAGAAAAAGTCTTCTCAAGAAAGAAACCTAATGTGGAACACTTAAGAATCTTTGGATTCAATATTTACCTTCACATCCCCAAGGATAAAAGGAAGAAACTAGAACCCTCAGGAAGGAAGGGAATATTTGTGGGATACAATGAATCATCTATAGCCTACATAATCTATATCATGGAACAACATAAGGTTGAAGTCAGTAGAGATGTAACCTTCAATGAAAAGATGGCTTTCAAGAAATCCATAGAAGAAACTATAGAAGAAGAAGAGCATGAACAGCCTAAAGAAGAAAGTACATGTCTTCCAGAAAGTCAGAATGACGAAACAGAACAACTTGATCATCCAATGAAACCATGTGAACCTATTAAATTAGTCATTGTACCCAAAACCAAGAAACATCAAGCTTGACTTGAAGATACTCTAAAAGAAGCAAAAAGACTCAAAGCCCCAAGTGGCACCTTAAGAGAAAGATAAAAACCCAAAAGATTCTCCATCTATGTAGCATGTATGAAAAATATTATAAATGAAGAACCCACCACATTTGAAGAGGAAGCTCAAAAGAAACAATGGAAAGAACCCATGATAGAAGAACACCAGTCCATCATGAAAAATGATGTATGGGAAATTGTGCCTAGACCCAAAGAAAAATTAGTAGTAACTTCAAACTTGGTCTATAAGATCAAACATGTAGTAGACGAAAGCATGGAAAAATACAAAGCAAGGTTCATAGCTAGAGGGTTCTTTCAGAAGGAAGGAGAAGATTATGACGAGAATTTTGCTCATGTTTCCAAATATACTTCTATTAGAGCCATTATGTCTCTTGTTACTTCCATGGGATGGAGTTTACATCAGATGGATGTAAAGACAACTTTTCTCAATGAAGCAATCGAAGAAGAAGTATACATTGAACAACCTCAAGGATTTTCAGTACACTCCATAGACACTGATGTTTGAAGATTAAATAAAGCCCTGTATGGACTCAAGAAAGCTCCAAGAGCTTGGTATGCCAGAATAGACATCTACTTAATAAGACTTGGTCTCTCCAAGTTTCATGCAGATCCAAATCTCTACTACAAATTTGTGAACAATCCACCTGTGATTCTACTTCTATATGTCAACAATTTATTCTTGACAGGTGAAGAGTTTCTCATCACCCAGTGTAAGAAGGAACTAGATTCTGAATTCTATATGAAATATCTAGGTCTCATGCATTATTACTTGGGACTAGAAGTATGGAAGAAGTATGGTGAAGTATTCCTTGGACAAGGAAATTATGCAGTGAAGATTCTTTAGAAGTTTGGAATGATGGATTGAAAATCCATGGAAACTCCTATGACCATAGATATAAGGAAAGTAAGAGACTTAGACTCTGATCTAGTAAACCCGTCGCTATATCAGAAATTGATTGGCTCATTAATGTATTTAGTGAATACTTGACCAGATATTTGCTTTGTTGTAAACACCCTAATCTAGTTCCAGGTGGAACCCAGACATGATCATTGTATAACTTCAAAGCATGTTCTAAGATATATTCATGGGATGATAAACTATGGTTTAAGATATACCTCATCCAGTGATATACAACTTCATGGATTCATAGATTCAGATTGGGTAGGGAGTGCAGAAGACATAATGAGTAGTTCAGGGATGTGTTTCATCTTGCGCTCTGCTATGATATCTTGGGGCAGTAGGAAACATAAGTCTATCACAGTCAGCAAACCAAAAGCAGAATATATTGCAGCATGTGAGGAATGTACATAAGAAGTATGGATGAGGAAGTTGATTTCTGGATTATTTTATCAAGTACCAGATTTGACCATAATATACTGTGACAATCAGAGTGGTATAAGGCTATCCAAACACCCAATGTTTCATGAACAGTCAAAACACATTGAGATCAAATACTAATTTATTCATGAAAAAATCCAGGAATGAGAAGTGAATCTCTAGTATATCTCTAAAGATGAGCATATGGAAAACATTTTGATAAAGCCTTTGTCTAGGATAAAGTTTCTATACTTACAAGACAATTTGGGGATCGTGGAGATAAATCCCTTAGCTAAAAGGGAAGAGATGGCTCCCCAGGTTGGGAGGGAGTACTGATATATATATATATATTAATAATTGATTTATAAAAATTCCTTTTTCCAGTTTTGAAAATGGTCTAGGATGGGAAGTTCCTTTCCAGTTCGGAAAGTGGTTTGAGATTCTCTGACAGATAGGCATTTTCCAGTTCGGAAAATGGTCCATATCGGACAATCATTTTCTTAACGAAAATGGTCCGATAGATTGTTGATGTACCATAAACAATGATTCCCCTTATGTCTAGTGTGGGGGAATGGTCTAGGACAATCATTATTCTTGGCAGTCACTCTGAATAGTGGTCAAGTAGAATGGTCTTCCTTGTCGAGAATTCATTCTTTCAAAGTTCACAGTTGTGAGAATTTTTGAAGAATGGTATGTTTTGGAGGTTGGTGAAGGATAGTCATTTCCTTAGGAAATGGTTCGGACAATCATTCCCTAGGGAAGCCTCATTCTCTCTAAGTTGCACTATGTTTAGTGCTAGAGGAATGACCCAATTATGTGAATGGTCAAGGTTGAGCAATCAGGGACAAGAATTCCATAGGGAAGACTCACTCTATCTAGGTTGCACTATGTTTAGTGCCAAAGGAATGGCCCAGTTAGGTGAATGGTCGAGGTTAAGAAATCAGGGACAATTATTCTGCCATTCTTAGGAATATTAGTCTAGATAGACCATGGTTGATGCTTTTATTGTATGAGGGTAGATGTTCTTCCATATCTCACAAATGTGAGTGGAAGAATAGCCTAAATTGTATCATGATATTGTTTATGCAGGTTGATGATATGATCATTGTAGAGACTGTATGTCTCTGGACAATAGTTGTATACTATTGTGGTGGATGTGTTCCATTGTTTGTGACTATGTGTCACTGGTTAGTAGTTGTGTGCTACTTTGTATGGTTGTGTACCACTAGATAGTAGTTATGTACTACTATGGATAGACACAGTTGTGTTCTATCAGATGACATTGTATTGATTTTCATGGAGATTATCCAGTTGGATAATGATGATGGTGCTCGTGATCTAATCATGAGATAGATTGTGTGGCTATGATGATGATACCAGTTGAATGGTTGTTTTGTGCTCAAGACAATTTCATTTCATACCTCCCTAGCTAAGAGGGGGTGTTGATATTATAGTATTTGTGGCAAGTATTAACCTCCACTTGTCACCTATGATGAGATTATAATATTCCAGGAAGCAAGAAGAACCCTAAAACACTTGTACATAACCCTAGAAGAGAAGTCAGCTAAAGAGAATATTTTATATTGAGTCTTTAGCCTCCAAGAAATAGAAGTCAGCCTAGACAAGCTAAAGAGAGCAGTATAAATATAAGGCACCAGAGCTCATTTGGCACACATAACTCGCAACTGCATAAATTCAGTAGTGCGCAAGTCTAGGGAGAAACTGCAGCTGGAGTTACTCTAACCTATAATTTTGGTCTTCCTCGATTGGAATTTCAGATTAGTCTTGGTTATATTTGCTTGGTGCATTATCCTTGGTTGTCTATTGAATTTCTACCAGAATTCTTCTCTCTATCAAGGTCAAGGTGCTMAGGGGTGGCATTCATGCCTATAGTTAGGTGACAATATTGCTATATTGTCTATGGATAAATGACAACACCCACTTTTCTAAAATTCACATCCATATATTCTATTTCAATATCGAATTTTGTAGCCAGAGACTTTAGCACTCTAATGGAAGTTAGTTTTTCAATAAGGGAAAAAATCTCACCGAAGTTGACTCCCTTGACTTCGAAATAACCTTTTTCTACCAGTTAATATTTGATATTCTTGACCTGTCCTGCAAAATTGATCTTCTTCTTGAATACCCATTTTCTACTGATAGGCTTTGTTCCACTAGGTAACTTGACTAAATCACATGTCCCATTATTTTGCAAGGACTCCATCTCTTGGACCATGGCATCCTTCCAATGTTTAACCTCTGCTGATTCGACTGCCTGATCGATCGACTTCGACTTATCGTCAATGAAAGTTAGCATAAATGTGGAATGGAAGTCGAGTGTACTATATCTTTCGACTAGTTTTATTACTCTTTATGACCTCCTTACCACCAGATTCTATTGTTCCACCTCTTCCTCATATTCAGTTGACTCATCTGAATCATCTTCTTTGATCCTCAATTCAAAATACACTGTCTCAGGATTATTATCGGTCTGAACAACTTCTTCAGGCTTGAACTTACCTCTGACTTATCTGAAGAACACATCTAGACTGTACACTATTATCTTTGATGAAGGATCCCAGAGCATATATCCTTTCATTCCTATTTTATATCCAATGAAAATACATTTAACTTCCTTCTTGTCCATCTTTCTCCTCTTTTCCTTGGGAGCATGCACAAATGCATCACATCTAAATACATTGAGATGTGCAACTGAAGGCTTCTTATCCGACAATGCCTCATGTGTAGTCGTATAGACTAGTGCTGACAAAAGAGACATATTCACCAGATATCTTGCAGTGTCGACTACCGACACCCAAAATTCTTGTGCGATCCCAACACCATTGATCATGCTCTTTTCCTTATCCATCAACGTTATGTTCATTATCTTAGCACCTCCATTTTTATGTGGGGTATATGGTGTGTTATTTTGGCATGATATGACACACTAATTACAGAACTGGTCAAATTATTTTCCACAGAATTTACCACAGATGTTAGTTCTCAACACCTTAATATTCTTATCTGTCTAGTTTTCTACAAGATATTTAAACTCTTTAAATTTCTTGAAAACCTTTGATTTCTTCCTTAGGAAATATGTCCATGTCTTCCTGAAAAAATCATCTATGAAGGAGACATAATACAAGGATCCAACAAGTGAAGGCACTGTAACTGGGCCAAACACATCACTATGCACCAATTCTAGAATCCCATTTTCCCTTGTCACTCCATATGGAAACCTCACCCGAATTTGATTTCCATATATGCAATGTTCACAAAAGTCAAATTCTAAACCACATTAAGGAAAACCTTCGACCATACGTTTGTTGTGCATAGCTAGAAGTCATTTTTATCCAATGTGTCACATCCTTTCATGTCATATCATGGTCAAGTTATATTTATCATGTCTTGTCGAGTCAGTTTATACTGACTCATCCCGACTGAGGTTGAGTTGATTCGAAGTCGAGTCAAATTCATAAGAAACGGTGTTTTTGCATCGAGTCAATTCAACATTCCATAATAACTTGTATGGGGTTCCAATTCGAACTTCTTTCATTAAGACCATCACAAATATTACCATATTGCATGAATCCTTTTGAAACAAAGTGTGTACCCAAACATCACTCATCTTACTGACATATGTCATATTTCTTTCCAAACCTGGAATGTGTATCACACCTAGAAGGGTTCTTTTCCTCCAGTCGTTCCCCAAGAACACATCACCTCCATCAAATCTTTCATACTCGTAGAATCATTCTCTATGTGGTGTCATATGATAGGATTCTCCTGATTCGATCAATAAAAAACCTTCATCTGACTGTGTACTGGTCGACGCTAGTTACACATCACCTCCCTTATCTAGGGTTGTCTTTCTCTCATCCGACTTCTTCTCATTGGATCACGTACTGACTTCCATCGCCCTCAACTTACAATATTTTTTGTAATGCCCAAATTTACCACATTTCAAGCATATTCTTATCAACTGAACCATGTATTTAGATCTACCCTTTGACTTAGACTTTCTATCAAAGAATTTCCCTTTATCTCTTTCAACTAGTCAACCTCTCACCACTAAAGCATCTTTGGTCAATCCTTCCACGTTCTTTCTTCTCATTTCTTCTGATAGCATAGAACCAACCACATCTTCTAGTATTAGTGTGGTTGTATTACTCCCTATAGCCATGACCAAGCTATCCAGGAGTCTAGAAAGGAACATAATAGGCTTATACACTTCTCCTCCTCAGTGATTTTAATATCCACAGATGATAATTGGCCTAAAATGGTGTTAAATGCATTTAAATGATCATTCATCGAACTGCCATCACTCATTCTGACAATATACAATTTCTTTCTAAGAAACGACTTATTTACCAGAGATTTTGACTGGTATAAGATTCCCAACTTGTCCCAGAGTTTCTTGGATGAATCTTCACCTGAGATATTCAGAATTACCAAATCTGCAAGAAAAATATGAAATGTACTTCTTGCTCTTCTTTCAATTTTCTCCCATTCTTCCGTCGACATGCCTGTCGGATGGGTACCTGGAAAGAACATTGTCCATTTTTCTTGATCTACAAGAAGATCTCCCATTTTAAGCTTCCAAAGCTCAAAATTATGGCCAATGAATTTTTCTATCTCTATTCTTGAACTCCTCACCATTCTTTACCTCTTTAACACAATTTATGAATTATAACTCTTACTATACCTATGGTTTAGTTCTCATATTCAATATTGGTAAATCAACATCTTATACACTTGTCAAAGAATAACATGACTATGATACCACTTGTTAGAGATGAACTTCGCTCCGATACCACTTCTCAGGAAATGAGAGACATTTCCACACTAAACCTAGAAGAGGAGAAGAATAATTTAATCAAGAACATAAATAACAAATAAATCACACAGTACACAAATATTTTTACCCTAGAAACCCAAACCAAGAAAACCAACATCCCTTAAGCATTTTTCTCTCTTGTTGCTTTATTCAATTTGAATAAAATGTTACATGTCTAACCTTGTTATAGTAATATTTTCCTCACTATTGCTATCTTTCACAAAGGGCCTTTTTCCATTTCCCTATGCAGACTTTTCATCCCTTTTCGATGAATCCAGAGCTAAAAATATACATTTTTCCACATATACACTTCCTAACTGCTATGCAAGATGCGTATACGCTTGTTGCTCCATTACATATCCCGTATATCGGGATTTGTGCTAGACAATACAAAATGAGGTTGAGTTTCCATGCCACAACAGAAGATCTCTGATCCTTAGACTTCCATATACTGGAAACGTTTCGGACTCAGCCCTTCAGTTGCATTCTGTAGGCTATAAGAGCACAATTTTGAACTATGGAAAAGAGGGAGAAATCATTCAACTTTGAGAGCAAAGTTACTCTGGAGAAATTACTTCATATTGAGTCTGTATCCCTTTGTCCCTCAAGTCTGAACACAGTGTTCAGCCCCCAAGCTCTTCCCTTATTGTTGAGAGGACCTCTTTGCCTCTTTCTCATGAGATTGTGTTTGGTGGAGGATTGAAGTGGTGGAGACCCAGTTGGAAGGAACTTGGTTTCTTGGTTTTGAACTGTGACGACACAGAAGTATGTAATGTTGACACTTCTGCTGATCAATTATTAATAGAAATACTCCTTTCCTGTCCTATTGGTATCTTACAAATATATGATTATTATCCATGGGCGTGTTTGTAATGTTTATTAATGGATTATGCTATATGATGTGCTAATCCATTTTATATCATCACTATCTACTTGCTTTTCTTGTTTGTTGAGAACTTCTTGTAGGTATAAAGCTTTGGGTCAAAGTGCTCAACAGTGGAACATCATCAAACGTTGGATCGAGGTAGGTCTCTTTCTTGTAGTGCACATTAGTCTATATATCATATGTTGGAATTGAATTGATTTCTACAGTCACATCTATCTATTGTGGTTTACCCTTGGCCATAGAGAGTTTTTCCCTTGTAACAGAAATGGTGACTCCACTAAGGAGAGATCTTCCTTCTAAGGGTTGAAGTACTTTTTCTTCTTACATTTCTCTTTTTCCTTTGTGTTTCTTCTCGTATCATTTCTTGACAGATCCTGTTCACTTTGAGTCTCAGTTTTCATCCTTTTACCCTTGCCTGGCCTTGTTTTAAAGAATATACATCCTTGTTTCCTTGACAGTCACGTATACATACCTTTTGTCTCACTGCAAGAAGCGTATATACACTATGTTCTCCTGAACAATCGTGTATACCACTTCCCCTTGCTTGTTTGCTTGGTTGAGTGACTGTTGGGTAGGATTTAAATATTGTTGAGCCTTCTTAGGTCTCTGTAGTGTCTTTCTCTTTGTTTTCTATTTTTAATCTGTCCTTGGCTTCTGGGTTGTTTGCTTGGCTACCTAGTATTCTGCTTGAGTTGCTGCTTTTATACACAGTAGAATTCATATGTCAAGTTGCTTATCAGTCCATGCATTTTCTTTTTAGAATATTGAAAATACAAAAAATAGGCATTTTTCATTGGTCAACATTTTTGTCTTTGAATATTTATCATTAGCTTAGCACATTTAGTGAAAGATCGTATTTTACTTCTGAATTGCAGATTTAAAATTGAAGATTGCACTGTTTTTATTAGCATATCATTCATTGAAAAGTTAAAGATAGACTTTGCATTATATCCATATTTATTTTCTGGTAGAGTCATAACACCGTGAGTTTCACTTCCATACCTTTTTGAGTAACCACGGGCAATAAAATTTACGCTTTAAACTAAAATTGATTAGTCACGATTTATTTTTTAGGGTGCACAAACTAGCTTAAGATTTAGTGCCTTGGAATAGGATTTTGTAAGTAAACTTATCTGAGGCAATTAAATCAACATATGTGTCTGAGACAAGGAGTTAAGAAGTCCATTCTATAATTGGTAAGATCAAGAGGTTCCTCTCACACCAGAGTTAATCATGAGGTTGCACGAAGCTAGTTGAAGGGATAACCCCTGGATACTCACCTAGTGTCAAAGATATTTCTGTGGATTTATTTGTATTTGGGGATCTTGTTAGTGCCCATACCTCTATGAGAGGCAGTGATTTCAAGGTTTCAGACTTTGATACCCTTCCCATACGGTGATCCAGACTTATGACTTCTCACCTGTGCATCAATTATACAATAGTTTATTAGTTGCTTGACTTAGGTATC
>SNQJ01S0026950.1:58572-69256 GCA_010110895.2 Picea sitchensis
AAGAGTAGCAAAGAAGTGTATGTAGAACCTCCATGTACAGATATTGAATTAATAGAAAGGCTTTGATTCAATTCCATGGTTGTGTTATTCTCTGTGTATTGTTGATATTATGCTCATGAATGTTTGCTTCTTGTCATACATTTTCTTTTATATGTTGTGTATGTGATTTCACGGTTAATTTGAAGTCTGTGAGAACGAGGAGTTAGTTTCAATTGTTTCTCTATCTTCAACCAGAGAATTCCTGCAAGGAGTGCAGTTGAATTTGTCCACAAGGAGTGCGTGATTGCAGGGTTCAAGTTGGGATAACTTTTGTTTTAAGTCCTTGAAAGTGCAGATTTGGCACCGGAGCCGTGCAAGGCGTGTGCAGGCTAGACAAAGACTCAAAGTTGCGATTCTGAGCAAAGGGATTGAAGGATTTATGCTGCAGGAGTGCGCAGGATCGAAAAATCATCACTTATTTGTGTTGGAAGAATCATCGCAAGGAGTGTGTGCAAGAACTTCTTCCTGAGGGAATTGAAGTCATCGAAGCTCAGGAAGGATAGACCTTCGCGTTCGTCGAAGGGTGGAGTAACAAATTGTGCTTGGAAGGCTTGCAGAGAAAGTTGCAGGTTTGCGCACAAGGTGACGAGTTCTGTGGAAGAACGGCTCGTAGTTTCGTGGATTTGATAAGGAAGAAACGGATGGACGAAATTCTCAGGAGAGATTTTGCGAAGCTTCGAGGGCCATTGGATCTTGTAGAGGCGCAAGGGAGCTACAGTGCAGGAGTGAAAGAAGAGATCGAATCTCAGGAAGGTAGGGGCCATCGATCGGGATCACGAGGATCTTGGGTTCTACTCGTGGATTGGCATATCGGGAGTTCGGAAGGTAAGACTCTAACTTTACGCAACGGAAGTCACGAGAAGGGCGAGGTGTGACATTCCTACGATTGCGTGGATAGTGTGGGCCACCACAAGGTGATGTGGCAGGTGACATAAGATATCAAGAGTTCAGCGTCTCAGGCATCGGGAGCCGATGAGGAAATTATTAGACCTCGCGAGTAGAGAAGTTGCGAGGTAGCGATATTTCGGGAGTTCGGTGTCTCAGGCCTCACGAGTCGAGGAAGGAGTCATTTAGGCTCGTGAGTAGAAAAGTCACGAGGGTGTGAGACCGCGAGTTTTTTCATTTCGGCCCCTCGCGTATCGGAGGTTGGAATCCCGAGTGGTTGGTGTTGCGAGTTGCGAAGACGCGATAGGACAGAGGTCCCAACAAGGTGAGAAAAAGCCAGCGCTGACTGACATCTCGGGTCTCGAGGATTCGAAGACCCAGGGATCAGTAGAGAACTTGCGAAGCAGTGAAGATTCGATTCCTCGAAAAGAAAAGGATGAGGGATCATGGGAAGAGAACTGTGGGTGCAGATATTCCGATTGGGAGATAGAAGAGTATTGACGCTCTTCGGGCCGAGGGGATAAGAAGGTCCTGGTGAGAGAGATCGTGCTCCGAGGAGTGCAGTTGGCATCAGTATGGTATCAGAGTGGGAGTAACTCTTTGTTTTCTGTGACAGAGAGAAGAAGAGAATTCATCATGGCGGCAAGAAGAGAAAGACAGTCACCGGATCCAAAAGATAGGGAGGTGCGAAGAAGAGGTAGGCCAGTAGGAAATCTAGAAATGGAGCGGCAGATGAGAGATCTCCGAGAAAGGCTTGAGGAGATGGAGACAGCACAAAGACGCGGAATTGGCGCAGGGGATCTTAGTGATTCTGAGGTTGAAGAGGAAGCTGGACATGAAGAAGAAGTCACAGCAGAGGATGCATCAACCGAGCGATTGATCAAAGCCATTTCCAGGATGGGTGCGAAGGATAAAATGGACATCCCAGTCTATGAAGGTAATCTGGATGTAGAAGAGCTATTGGACTAGATCCGAGATCTTGACACATACTTCGATTATGAAGATGTGGAAGAAGATAAGAAAGTCAAGCATGAATTTACATGCTTGAAGGGACATGCAACATTATGGTGGGACGAGCTACAAGCTTATAGGCACTGCAAAGGCAAGCAAAAGATCAAAAGTTGGGATCAGATGATCGCGAAGATGAAAGCGAAGTTCATCCCAAGAGACTATCAAATCACTCTGTTCAGGTGAATGTAGAATCTGAGATAGAAGTTGATGATGGTGAAGGAGTACACCGAAGAATTTTACAAGCTCAACATCAGAGCAGGTCATCGGGAGAGCGATGATGAGAAGGTCGCCAGATATCTAAATGGTCTGAGATACGACATTCAGGATTAACTAAGCATTCTAACCATCCGAACGGTGGAAGATGCTTATCAATTGGCTCTGAAAGCTGAGGAGAAGCTGAGTCATAAGCAAGTTCAGCGAGGACGAGGCAGAAGCCAGCCAAGAGGCAAAGCAGTTGCCCAGGAAAAGTTCCAGAAGCCCAAAGAGGAATGGAAGAACCCTCAAGGTAAAGCTGAGAGAGGTGGAACCTCACAGAGGCAGCCATATGTTGAGCCGAGAGGACAACAAAATGATTAGCGAGGAGGTTATGCTGATGCAAACACTCTTCCTCATACTAGAGGTCGAGGCATAGGAAGAGGAGGATTTATCACATGTTTTACATGTGGGAAGAATGGGCACAAGTCATTCAAGTGTCCAGAGAAAAGGAAAGACAACAGAGAAGCTCACATCGCAGAAGCTCAGAGGCGTAATGCTGAGTCTGAAGATGTAGAAAGCGGAAGATCGCTTGGAATGCATAAAGTCCTTTTGACACCTGAGAAGGAGGTGGTGGATATAGCTCAGAGAAGCTGACTGTTCAGAACCGCATGCAAGACCAAGGATAGGAAATGCAAGGTCATTATGGACAGCGGAAGCACGGATAATCTCGTTTCGACCAAGATGGTGGAAAAGTTGGAGCTGGAGACGACTGATCACCCGAGTCCATACAAAGTTTCTTGGCTATAGAAGGGACATCAGGTGAGTGTCACCAAACAATGCTTGGTTGAGTTCAAAATAGGGGGATATAATGATAATATTCGGTGTGATGTTATTCCCATGGATGTATGTGATTTATTGCTGGGTAGACCATGGCAATATGACAGAAATGTGGTTCATGATGGGAGAATGAACACATATACCCTAGAAAAGGATGGGAGGACACACAGGTTGCTTCCGATAAATGATAAGGAGGTGAAACCGGAAGTAAGAAACAAGATACTTCTCATGACTGGGAAGGAACTTCTGACAGAGATGGAGAAGAATGAAGATCCACAATTCTTTGTGGTTAGGAAGCCAAGAATTGTTCTGACTAGCACAAGAGTGGATGACTTGTCAGATGAGATTCAGGAACTGTTGGGAGAGTTCGCTGACATCATCGTGGACGAATTACCTCATTCGTTGCCACCGATGAGGAGTGTGAGTCATCATATTGATCTCATACCAGGAGCCAGTTTTCTGAACAAATCCGTGTATAGGTTGACGTCGCAGGAGAATGAGGAGGTCAAGAACCAGGTCCAGGATTTGTTGGACAAAGGATTAGTCAGGGAAAGCCTGAGTCCATGTGTTGTTCCAACAGTACTTAGTCCGAAGAAAGATGGAGGCTGGAGAATGTGCACTGACTCAAGAGAGATAAACAAAATTACCATCAGGTACATATTTCCACTGCCGAGAATGGATGATCTGATGGATTGCCTAAGTGGGGCAAATTATTTTTCAAAAATTGATCTGAAGAGTGGATATCACCAGATTCGCATGAGGGAAGGTGATGAATGGAAGACAACATTCAAGACAAACGAAGGTTTGTATGAATGGTTGGTCATGCCGTTTGGCTTGACAAATGCGTCGAGCACATTCATGAGGCTGATGAATGAAGTCCTGAGGGAATTCATCAGAAAATTTGTCATCGTATATCTGGACGATATACTGATTTTCAGCAAAATGAAGGCCGAGCATTTGAAGCATTTGGCCATTGTGATGAGGAAGCTACAGCAGGAGAAGTTGTTGATTAATATGAAGAAGTCCTCATTTATGAAGACAAAGCTCATTTACTTGGGTTTTGTCATATCGGAGAATGAGTTGAAGATGGACCCAGAGAAAGTGGAAGTGATCAAGAATTGGCCATCACCGAGAAATGTTTTTGAGGTGAGAAGTTTCCATGGTTTGGCTAGTTTCTACCGAAAGTTCATTAGGAATTTCAGTGGAATTAGCGCAGCGATGATGGATATGGTGAAGAAGCGACATAAGAATTTTCATTGGACAGCTGAGGCTGAGAAGAGATTCAATCTGTTGAAGCGAAAGATCACAGAGCAACCAGTGTTGGTGTTGCCGGATTTCCAGAAGACATTTCAGGTGAAATGTGATGCAAGCGGGTATGCCATAGGAGCGGTCTTGAGTCAAGAAGACAGACCAATTGCATATTTCAGCGAGAAACTGGATGAGGCGAAGCTGAAGTACTCCACGTATGATAAGGAATTTTATGCTATCATACAGGCACTGAAAAAGTGGAGGCATTACTTAATCCCAAAAGAATTTGTATTGTATAGTGATAATCATGCATTGTAGTTTGTGATTCAACAGGAGAAGTTGAATCAGAAACATGCAAAATGGGTAGAGTATATGCAGAATTTTACATTTGTAATTAAACACATTTCAGGGACTGCTAACAAAGTGGTTGATGCTTTGAGAAGGAAATGTTTGTTGTTGAAGGAGTTCCGAGTAAAAACATTAGGTTTTGAAAATTTCAGGGACATGTATGCAGGAGATGAAGATTTCGGAGAAGCATATGAAGCAGCTGAGAATCCAGTTCTCAGAGATTGGAGTCCTTGGATAGATTATATGATCCAGGAAGGATTTTTGTTCAGAGGCAATCGGCTGTGTATTCTGAATTGCTCCATGAGGGAGAACTTGATGAAAGAGAAGCACAGTGGAGGCTTGGCAGGTCATTTTGGGCACAAAAAAACATTCACGAAGTTAAGAGAATCATATTTTTGGCCAGGCATGCGTGAAGATGTCAAGAGGTTTGTTGACAGGTGTAGAATTTTTCATCATTCGAAAGGGAGAAAGTAGAATACAGGTCTTTATCATCCATTGCCCATACCAGAAAGACCATGGGAGGCGATAAGCATGGATTTTGTATTAGGTTTGTCGAGGACGCAAAGAAGTGTTGATTCCATCTTTGTGGTGGTGGACAGGTTTTCAAAGATGGCACATTTCATTCCATGCCAGAGGACCAGCGATGCGACACACATCTCAAATTTGTTTTTCAAGGAGGTCATTCGACTCCATGGACTGGCGAAAAGCATAGTTTCGGACAAGGACACAAAATTCATCGGACATTTTTGGAGGATGTTGTGGAAGAAGCTGGGACCTAATTTGGTGTTTAGTTCTACTTACCATCCTCAGACAGACGGACAGATGGAAGTAGTCAACATAAGTCTGGGAGATTTATTAAGAAGCTTGGTGACAGAGCACCATGGTAGCTGGGATAGCGTATTGCCACAGGCAGAGTTTTCTTACAATGATTCTATGAATCGGAGAACAGGAAAAAGTCTGTTTGAGATCGTATACGGCAGGAAGCCAAGAGGAGTTTATGAACTCATGGAGTCAGAACAAACTACTACTAGAAGCGCTAGTGCAGAAGAGTTTGCTGAGGCAATGAGAGAAATTCACCGCAGGGTGAAGGAACGACTGCTGAAATCAAATCAGGAATATAAGCGTAGAGCAGATTAGCATCGAAGACAACTTCAATTTGAATTTGGTGATATGGTTCTGGCACACTTGAGAAAGGAAAGGTTCCCGAGGGGAACACACAACAAGCTGAAAATGAAGAAAATCAGACCATGTAGAATCCTGAAGAAATTTGGAGACAACGCGTATGAGATTGAGTTGCCGGATGGCATCGGGATATCTCCGATATTCAATGTTTCAGATTTATACCCATACAAGGATGAAGAAGTAGCAGTTGGAAATGATGAGCAACCAGAAATCCATTGGCGGAAGTAGATGTCGATTGCAGAAAAGCCACAGATGGAGTGCATACTAGACAAGCGAGTGGGTAAGAAGATCAGGCGAAAGCAATATTTTGAGTATCTGGTCAAATGGAAAAATCACCCAGTGGAGGATGCCAGTTGGGAATGTGAAGCGACGATACAAAATCATGGACACACCGTGCAGGGGATCATGGACAGGAGCCCATGAAATTATTTTCAAGCGAGGGAGTATGATGCAGGAGCATCGCCCACGTCAAGCGAGCCAACGTGGAAGCGGAGAACAGCTGGACAACACCAGCATAATTTTTGAAACACCTTGATATTTGTTGCGCCAAACATTAATGTGTGAAACTAATGAAGTGGATTTGTACATTGTAATGGACCTTGAGTGGATAGCTCACGTCATTAGGTAGATATTCGACATTTAAAATAGTAAATGATGTTAGGTAGGAATTTAATTGTAGATTTGATAGTTTTAGAGCTCGAGAAGGAAACGGAATATAGACACCCTCCTTTGTACATTGTAACATTACCAAACAGGAGTAAGAAGAGAAGAGAAACAGAGAATTGTATGTAGAACCTCCATGTACAGATATTGAATTAATAGAAAGGCTTTGATTCAATTCCATGGTTGTGTTATTCTCTGTGTATTGTTGATATTATGCTCATGAATGTTTGCTTCTTGTCATACATTTTCTTTTATGCGCTGTGTATGTGATTTCATGGTTAATTTGAAGTCTGTGAGAACGAGGAGTTAGTTTCAATTGTTTTTCTATCTTGAACCAGAGAATTCCTGCAAGGAGTGCAGTTGAATTTGTCTGCAAGGAGTGCGTGATTGCAGGGTTCAAGTTGGGATAAATTTTGTTTTAAGTCCTCAGAAGTGCAGATTTGGCATCGGAGCCATGCAAGGCGTGCGCAGGCTAGACGAAGACTCAGAGTTACAATTCTGAGAAAAGGGATTGAAGGATTTCTGCTGCAGGAGTGCGCATGATCGAAAACTCATCACTTATTTGTGTTGGAAGAATTGTCGCAAGGAGTGTGTGCAAGAACTTCTTCCTGAGGGAATTGAAGTCATCGAAGCTCAGGAAGGATAGACCTTCGAGTTCGTCGAAGGGTGAAGTAACAACTTGTTCTTGGAAGGCTTGCAGAGAAAGTTGTAGGTTTGCGCACAAGGTGACGAGTTCTGTGGAAGAATGACTCGTAGTTTCGTGGATTTGATAAGGAAGAAATGGACCGACGAAATTCTCAGGAGAGATTTCACGAAGCTCCGAGGGCCATTGGATCTTGCGAAGATGCAAGGGAGCTATAATGCAGGAGTGAAAGAAGAGATCGTAGCTCAGGAACGCAGGGGCCGTCGATCAAGATCACGAGGAGCTTGGGTTCTACTCGTGGATCGACATATCGGGAGTTCGAAAGGTAAGACTCTAACTTTACACAACGGAAGTCATGAGAAGGGCGAGGTGTGACATTCCGATGATTGCGTGGATAGTGTGGGCCACCGTAGGGTGATGTGGTAGGTGACACAAGATATCGGGAGTTCGACGTCTCGGGCATCGGGAGCCGACGAGGAAATTATTAGACCTCGCGAGTAGCGAAGTTGCGAGGTAGCGATATTTCGGGAGTTCGGCGTCTCGAGCCTCGGGAGTCGAGGAAGGAGTCATTTAGGCTCGCGGGTAGCGAAGTCGTGAGGGTGCGAGACCGCGAGTTTCAGCATTTCGGCGCCTCGCGTATCGGAGGTTGGAATCCCAAGTGGTTGGTATTGCGAGTTGTGAAGACGTGATAGGAGAGAGGTCCCGACAAGGTGAGAAAAATCCAGCGTTGACTGACATCTCGGGTCTCGGGGATTCGAAGACCCAGGGATCAGTAGAGAACTTGCAAAGCAACGAAGTTTCGATTCCTCGAAAATAAAAGGAAGAGGGATCACGGGAAGAGAACTGTGGGTGCAGATCTTCTGATTGGGAGATAGAAGAGTATTGACGCTCTTCGGGATGAGGGGATAAGAAGGTCCTGGTGAGAGCAATCGTGCTCCGAGGAGTGCGGTTGGTGTCAATGCTACTAATGTTCTAATTAAACCCTAATGAAAGAGATTGATTTTTTTTGTCACGGGATGGGATTGAACCCTCTTAGACATCTTGGATAAAAAATTTAATAGAAAATAGGGTAAGTTAAGAGGATAATCACCATTTATATGAATCAACAGTTTGATATGATAGAGATAAACCAAGGAAAACCTACCTTCACATGTAATGTACCTGTGGATAATTAGCAAGGAAATGTGTCATTCTTTCCTTACCCAGTTGTGTGGTATAACCTTGCTCCAGCTAGGGTTTTTATTCTCTAGAATTAGAAATTGATTTACAAATTGCATGACCACATTCTCCTTCTTCCACCACATTTCTCGATACACTGGCCATCTGCAAGATTTAGCAATAAAATGTTTTGTCAGATGCATCAAAAGATTTCCAAACACAGATTAAAAACTGTCAAAATTATGTGCAAACACCATCGAAATTTGTTCATCATGCCCTCAGAATGTTGAGAAAAAATCAAACCAACCAACATCTTTGAATTTCTGCGCCATCTGAGGGAATTCTTCAAGCAACTCTATGCCTTATGGCTCTAGTCTGATTATCTGGACACTCTTTTTGTTGGATCATGTTGTCATTGATTCCAATGGTTTGATTGATTGATGTCAAGTGATTGATTGTTTTCAAAGGATTGATTGATTGATGTTTGATGTAATATAATATGTATTTTCCTTGATGAGAATGCATAGATGAAGATGGATCAATGAGTTGTCATTGATATGATGAAGATGGATCGTTGTGGTTTCATTGGTATATAATTCATTGTTGGAAAAATGTATAGATGAATCATTATTGTCTTATCATGATTGATAAGGTGCACAAATGGATGAACTCCAAAGTGGTCCCCTTATGGTGAAATCTCTCACGGGAAGACACTTTACAGATTGAGTTATCCTAGAAGAATGGTTGGAGGACCCTTACTCATTATTTTCTTATCATGATTGATAAGGTGCACATATGGATGAACTCCAAAGTGGTCCCCTTATGGTGAAATCCATCATGGGAAGATGCTTTATGGATTGATTTATCCTAGAAGAATGGTTGGAGGACCCATGCTTGTATGTGGAATAATGAGATGAAGATCAAGGAAATTGTTGGTGAAACTATGATATATGGATATTGCTTGTCATGCCATTTATGGTGGTATGTGGAATGTCACATAACTCCTCATGGTTTGAGATTTATGGCCTTACGAAGATGAAGGACCCCCACATGAAGGCTTGAAGCCCCCAACGTCAAAGAAGTCAAAGTGACCTAAAAGAAGAAATCATTATTTAAATGATAAAGTAAAGTGACAAAGTCAACATGGATTATTTAAATAATAAAGAGAAGTGACAAAATCAAGAAATGATAAAGTAAGGTGACAAAATCAAGAAGGGATATTTAAATGATAAAGTATTGGAGAGCCTTCTATTTATGGAAAGTGGTTAACCCTAAAAATAAGGAAAATAGGTTAAGTGACCTAGAAATCGGTTAAGTGACCTAAAAGAAGAAATCATTATTTAAATGATAAAGTAAGGTGACAAAGTCAAGGTGTATTATTTAAATAATAAAGAGAAGTGAAAAAATCAAGAAAAGATAAAGTAAGATGAGAAAATCAAGAAGGAATAATTAAATGATAAAATATTGGAGAAATTTCTATTTATGGAAAGTGGTTAACCCTAAAATAAAAAAAATAGGTTAATTGATCTAGAAATGGGTTAAGTGACCTAGAGGATGAAAGTATAAATAAGATAACAATGGTCTCTTGTAGATCATCATTTTTGTGGATCAATGGAGAACTTCTTGTGAGAATATCTTTTGGAGTATTGATGGAGAGCTTCTTGAGAATTTTTGGTGTGGAACACTTGAGCATATTGAAGATATACAGGTGACAGAGGTAACCAAGGATATCCAAGCTGAATTTAAGAAGGAGGGTGAAGAAAAGAGGGCCGGAATTGAAGGGAGGATAAATTCTTTTGATGATGCTTTCTAAGGTATGTTATTTACAGGTCATCTCACCATTTTTGCTATAAATGTTTTTCTATAATGTTTTAGAGCGTGAAATTGCTATGCCATTGAGAAAAAATTCCCAAGTATCTTTGGTAAAACAATTCATCTTGTGGGTCATTGTATTTTGGGAGTTACACTCCGTGGAAAATAGGGTTTGTGGCTAGTCCTAAAACTAGTCAAAAACAGGTGTTTCGGGTAAAAACGTCATAACTTCTTCATAACAGATCCAAATTCAGTGAGACAAAATGTGTTGGTTAGGGTACAGTATTTAGTATGTTTTGTAACAGTTTCATATCAATTCAACAAATATTCTATGTGGGGCGCGCTCTACAAGGTCTCTCTCTAGAATAAGCCAGAATTCAGAAAGGTATGCCATTTTTTCTATAACTCCTTTTTTGAGAGGTTACAAGTAGTGCCACCTGGAGGAATTCCATAAAACACACTGAATAAAATTGTATATCATTTTCAAATCTTTATTCATTACAGTTATGAATTTATGATTATTTCAAGTTGGGGTTGTTGACTAATCCAAAACTATTCATGGTTGAGACAAGCAATTGATGAGTTGGCACATACATGAGGTGTATAGTTGATGATGTTGGTACATATTGATGAGTCATTTTTGATGAGTAGTTGAAACATTAT
>SNQJ01S0026951.1:8854-57564 GCA_010110895.2 Picea sitchensis
GATCTTCATTTGGAGCTCAGGAAGGGATTGAAAAGTTCCCTACAAGTTTAAGTATCATTCTTTCCATTTGCAACTCAAAACCGTAAGCGGTCCTTTGTGAACAATGTCTGATATGGAACTAAAGATTTGATTTGATGTTGCCATCCCAGAAGTACAACTTCTATCAACTGTTCGCTTGCCACTTTCACCAGCGCGCGACTCTGTGAAAAATCCCTGTTAGCTGCTGAAAGTATGCACTTTCAACAGCGCACCGCTTTGTAGAAGACACTCCTTAGCTGCGGAAAGTAATTACTTTCAATAGCGCGCCATATCAATCGAGATCGCTCCTTAGCTGTGGAAAGCGTGTACTTTCCACAGCATGCCACCCGAGAAGCCGATTTTGGCACCCTTTGAAATTCACCACTTTCAACAGCGCAAAGACTTATGGAAAGTGTTCCTTAGCTGCGGAAAGCATGCATTTTCAACAACGCACACTCAACTTTTGGACACACGTTAGCTGATGAAAGTGTAAAATGAAAATTTTGAAAAGAAGACTTTATGGGTCAAATTATTTTCTTAAGACAAAACCAAAACCTAAGTTTTGCAGCTAAAAAGACTCAACAATGAATTGAGGAAACTATCAATAGCCATGCTATCCACCATAAACCTGACCAAAATGACGGTGCTATTTTGGGAGATAACACTAGCAATAAGGAGGAATAAGTCAAATGTGAGAAGACCTAATAGAATCTTCCGCTTCTAGAAGGATCTTCCTCTAGATTGTTCTTTTGGATAGATAGATTTAGTATAAATAATAGTAGAGCATATGAGAAGTTTTGTCTTGAAGAATTATTGTAATAGAGCTCTGCTCTACTAGAGGTTTCCCCCTCAAAGAGGCAAGTGGACCTTGTTTCCTATCAATAAAGGTATAATTCTAGTGTTGTGGTTCCATATAATTTGTTGTTCTGTTGTTATCTCTGTAGTATTTTCGTATTTTGTTGCTATCTTGTTGTTATTTTCTACACTATTTCTCTCCTCTTCTAATATAATATACCCGGTACCTTATAGTATCCTTAGTGGCCATAATATTTAGGGTTCTTACATGATGTGACAGTGAAGAGAAGTCTTCGTTGTACCTGGATCAGACGTTGGTCAAACTCACTCGGGCTCCTTGGAGGGTAACCCATGGGTAAAAACGTGAGGGAACTTACACTAAGACATAATTCTGTTAAGAAGTCCACCAACATAACTGATCCACCCGCTCAAATCCTATCCCCTTCTCACTTTGTTCACACGATGTTGGATTTCATCATCAACTAGTCCACTCATTGAGAGAAGTTATTGTTTTGCTTGATGGTTTTCTAGATTTTTTAGTGAATGTTGTTTGTTTACCTTAGTTGTCCTTAAAATTGATACTATTTTTGATAAAGGTCTTCGTAGATCACGTAGGATGCAAGGGTTTCCTCCAGAAGGATAACTCACCTGAAGACACTTACCATGAAGAGGTTGAAAACTATTTGGATGCTAGGAGTGTCACTACTCCTTTGATCGAAAATCCCGAGAGAGATTTAGTAGTAGTTCAGGAAGGTCCTACCCCTCCTGCAAACCTGGCTTTGACAGACCCTCACGTTCCACTCCTTCTCTGAGTAGACTCCTGAGGAAACATCGTAGTTGAAGATAATCCTAGGCTACCGTCAAGGCCATATGATCGACTAGACATGGAACAACCACAACCAAACTACAATGAGGAATATACTACCCCTTTCCGCTCTACTGAAATGGTAGATCCATAACAAACTCTTGTTCGTCCTATATGGATAACTCCATCGGGTCGGGATATTTATGAAAAATTTAATTTTAGCTGACCACTCTTCAACCCTCCACATACATCTTCCACCACCGGTGTGGATGCAGGACCATTGAGTCATCCCGTTGACCATCCTAACAGACAAACAATCAATATTGCTACCACCTCAAGACAAGTAACAAGTGACGCAAGAATTGTAGTACCTAGTCATTTGTAAAGTACCATGACGATTACACCTACCATCCCTCTTCAAGCAACAACCTCATACATGCCACAAAATCCCGTTGGGACACCTTCACATCAAAGAATGCAAAACCCTGCCATACAACAAAACCTGACGGCAAGACAAATCCCTATTGCAGGGAAATCCTCCGTTAGTGGATAAATCCCGACTGGGGGGAAACCCTTTTCAGTGGACAAATACCAACTAGGGGGAAACCCTCATTCAGTAGACAAATCCCGACTGGGGGGGAACCTTTCTTCAATGGACAAATCCTGATTGGGGGACAACCCCCTTTCACAAGACAAATCCCACTTGTTACCCAACCTATGGCAGGGGGACAAATTCAAACTTCTTTTATCGAAAAACCACAACAGTCCTGGGGATCACCCCCGAGAGGACCTTTTAATCAACCACATCAGAGAGAATATTTAAATCTCAACCCGCAAGGAGGATCAATAAATCCCAATCCTTCTGGATTATATTCTGGACAACCCCTCCCAGGTGTGCCTAATTCCACTTGGGGTCCTCAAGATCAATCATACTTTCCTCCCCAGGGTCAAATCACTTACCCTCGTCAGGTTCAACCGAGTTAACCTCCTTAGGGGAAACATGGTTACCCACCTCAAGGTCAATATGGCTATCCTCTCCTAGATAACACTGGCTATCCTCCCCAAGTCCAAATGGGTTTTCCTTCTCCTTTTATGCAAATTTCCCAACAAATGAATCCCACTTTCGCTAGTCAAAATCCACACCAACAACATATGGGAGGACCTGTTGGATACAACTATCTACCACAACCAGTTTACAGTCCTACTGGTGTTCATATGCCACACCAGTATCATCCTCAAGCCAATCATTAGTTACTGTTCTTGGCCACTTTAGATGTACCATATCTGTCGAGATTAATAAACCATCCCATATTACACTCCCCTTTTTGGCCAATCATTCTAGCCAAATTACCTTATGATATTCCAAAATTTGACGGTAAACCTAGAGAAGACCCTAATAATCACGTCATGACGTTTCATCTATGGTGTTCATCAAACTCATTGACGGATGACTCTATTCGTTTACGTCTTTTCCAACGTACACTTATGGGTTCATCGAATAAATGGTACATTGAGTTACAACGTAGAATTTTTCAAGATTTTAATTCACTTGCCATGGATTTCCTCACCCACTTGCAATTTCCCATTAGACACAAAACTGACACGAAAATCTTGACCTCCCTTCGTCAGACTAACTCCATACATATTTCTGATCATATTCATGAATGGAGACGTCGACGGCGGTTGATCAAAGAAACCATTCCTGACCAGTTGTTGGCTGAATGGTTCAAGAAATCTATATTACCTCCCATTGCTCACGATGTAGCCATGGGTGGTGTATTCATAGGAGATGAAGCCATTGCTAGTGCCCAGTATTTGGATCTGGTTTATTCCCAATCCAGTACATTGTATGAATTGATCCCAAACGCTCCCCACACATCGACCGATCCATCAAAACCATCCTCCACCGCTCATTCATATGGTGTTATCGGTTCCATCAAAACCTAGTCTGGTTCACAATCGACTGGCACAACCAATCATTCAATAACTACCTCGACTACAATGCAGACTCCACTCTCATCAAACTCCACCCCTACTCAAGTATCTGAAGTGAATGTAGTCCAATCTGCTTCACCATAACAATCAGGGGGGAAAAAGAAAAATAAGAATAAACTCAAGAAAAATAATAATCAAACTGAAAATACAAAAACACAAGCAAAACCACCTGCTACTGAAAATAAACCACAGTGCAAACCGAAATTTCCATGTCTCATATGTGTTGAAGATCACTACACACGAGACTGTCCGCACCGGGAAGAAGTTGCTAAATTATTTAAAGGAAATTCTCAACCCACTGTCTTGACACATCCTTTTCCACAACAATAGTCACTGGTTGCACACAATCTTGCACCTCCGCAAGGAGGCAACCCAGGTCATCCTCCTAACGAGGATGCTTCATCGAGTGCACACCTTTATTTGTTTAATGGTGTAGATTTGACCATGCACACTACGACATATGACACACCACCAGGTAAACTCGGTAAGTAAAATGTAACTAATGGAATTGCGCCTGATCTACCCTCCAATTAAGTTATTCCTCTGTATGGACCTCTCCAGATTGAGAAACCAAATTTTGACTCTATCTTATGTCCACCCTAGAGCATAATTAGAAAGTCTACCTTTAATCCTAACTCTCGTGCCGCCCAAAACTACAAAATTGATGAATATTTGGCCAAGCACCTTGTGCCATGTCATCTCTCGAATTTCTACAACATTTCCCTAGTCAATGTAGAACTCTTTTGGCATCCATCAGAGCTACATAACCTGATTCATCAAATAATATCACGTTCAATATGGATAATTTTAAATCACGACTCTTTCACCAACTTGCTTTCCAAATTGATGTCATTGTCCATAATCAACATATTCATTGCACGATCTTGGATGAGGGAACATCAACATGCGTCATGTACTTAGCTTGTTGGAAAGGCCTTAAATCACATGGTCTTAATCAATCTCCCACAATGTTAAAATCATTTTATGGAAGAGGTTTCCGACCTCATGGATTTTTACAATACTTAGTCGTTCAACTAGGGGGAAAAACTATTTTTGTCGATGTAGAAGTAGTCGACGCTCCCCTCGATTATAACTTGTTGCTAGGAAGAAGTTGGTTCTATGCTATGAATGTTTTCGCTTCATCTGTCTTTTGATGTGTCTAATTTCCTCATCAAGGAAAAATAGTGACGATCAATCAGTTAGATTACTACACCCCTTATGCTCACACTCAAACAACTAACAATATTCCATTTTGGGGGGATTCAAAGATTACTTATGAAAGTGTAGGGGTAGTTCTACATAAATATTCTTCACTCATGGGCACTTTCCCCACTTCTCTTCCTCCAACCACACAACATATCACAACAGTTAATATGATTTCGACTATGGTACATCAATCCCTCGAATCATTTGATTCGTGGATCATACCTAGTCCCTTAGAATTCAATTCACTAGGTGACATTATGTCACTTAGTCCTGCAGACGTCGAGTACGATGCCCTTCAATTTGCCTCTCTTCCCTATCCTCCACTTTTGATTACATCCTACAAATTTTTCCATCCGATCAATCCATTATGGAAATGCTTAGTATCGAGGAGGCACCATGGGATGACAACCACCACCATTCATCCTTTCTTCCCAGTCTGGATGAGATTTAGAAAGATATTTCATCTATATTTCCAACTGATATCATAGACACTCCCCAATCTCCGATACTCACTCATGATACAATCTCTAAGGGAAATTTGGGAAACATATCTCAGACAATCAGTGTTGACATATCCACAAAAGAAGGTATTGTAGAAAACATACAACTAGGTGCTAATTGTTCAACTAAAGAGATTAAAACTTACACCACCTTGTTTAAATAATTCCATGACATCTTATCCTAAAGCAATGAAGAAATTCTAGGGATCGATCCTTTGATCAATGTGCATGAAATAAAAAATTGCCCTGGAGTTAAACCCGTGAGACATAAACTTCACCCGGTTCATCCCAAGAAAGCTATAACAATCAAGGCAGAAGTAGAAAAGTTACTAAAGTTTGGTTTTATTTATCATGTACCTCTGAGTGAATGGGTTTCCAACATTGTTCCAGTCGCCAAGAAACAAGGGAAAATTCGTGTTTGTGTCGATTACAGGGATCTAAATAAGGCTTGTCGGAAGGACAATTACCATACTCCCTTTATCGACCAAATCATCGATAATTGCGTCAGAAATGTCATTTTATCTTTTATGGATGGATTTTCTTGATATAACTAGATTGATGTTTTACCTACTGATCAACACAAAACAACCTTCATCTGCCAATGGGGGAATTTCACCTATCGAAAATTACCTTTTGGCCTAAAAAATGTTGGAGCCACGTTTCAATAGGCTATGTCATATGCTTTCCATGACATCAAACATATTGCTGAACCCTATCTCGATGACTTGTCAGCTCACTCGGCTCATCGACAAGATCATATTGGACATCTAAGGGAAATATTTCTTAGATGTAGGATTTACAACATACGTTTGAACCACCATAAATGCATTTTTTCTATTGAATTAGGGAGAGTCCTAGACTTCGTAGCGTCCAAAGATGGGATTAGGGTGGATCCATTAAAAGTTAAATTCATTCTCGCTTTACCTCCTCCCAACAATCTTACCCAACTGCAAAGTTTGCAAGGGAAGGCAAACTTTCTCCACTGTTTTATATGCAATTATGCCGAAATTACTAAAGGATTCATGAGAGTACTGCAGAAAGATGCCCCTATCATCTGGAATGCAACTACTCAATGCTCATTTGATGATCTCAAGCATGCTTTAACGAATACACCATTTTTACATCCTCCCAACCATGCGAAAGATTACATCCTTTATTTAGTTGTCTTTGCTTCCACTATTTCCATGGTGTTAATCCAAGAGGATGATGACGACATTGAACATGTAATCTACTATTTAAGCAAGAGCCTTTCGGGTCCTGAACTCCATTGTTCACATGTTGAAAAGTTGGCTTTGGTAGCAGTCATTGTTGTCCAAAGGTTTCACCACTATATTTTTCTTCACACTACCACAATCATTGCTGACTTGAACCCCATGTATCACATCTTGACTTGTCAAGTACTTGGGGGAAATATTCCAAATGGATCGTCATTCTCCAAGAATTCGATCTCGAGTTTTCCAAATCCAAAGCTAAGAAATCGTTGGTTTTTGCGGAATTAATTTACTGATGAGAATACTGAGCCCAATTATTCCCTTCCCGATGAATCATTGTTGCTCATTAGTACCTCTGATCCGTGGTATGTATACATTCTTCTTTATCTCCAGACCCAACACTTTCATCCAGGCATTTCATGTGATGAACGACGTCGCATTAGACACCATTCAAAGCACTACCTTATCTTTGGCGACACTTTGTATCATCGAGGTATTGACATTGTTTTACGACGTTGCTCAACCCATGAATAGGATGAACAAGTTCTAAATGACTGTCACCTTGGAGCTTGTGGTGGTCATCTTTCTGGGATGGCTCTAGCCCAAAAACAATTATGTGTCAGTTATTTTCTGCCTTCCATATTCAAAGACTGCATTGAGGCCGTTAAAAAATTCCCACCCTGTCAGATCTTTCAAAAGAAATCACATACCCACCCAGCTTCACTCCATCCCATTGTCTCCATCGACCCCTTTTCCAAATGGGGTATCAATTTCATGTAATGTAAACCTACCTTAGCCGGGGTGCCTCTTCCAAAATGGGGTACCACTTATGTAATGTAAACCCACCTTTAGCTCTGGTGGGGGGGGGGGCATGGTTATATTATCATCGTCGTCAATTATTTCACTAAATGGGCTAAGGCTATGCCTACATTTCTTAACGATGGCTGAATTGTAACACTTTTCGTGTTCAATCACATCATCATTCACTTCAGAGTCCCACAAGCTATTGTAACCAATCATGGATCCTATTTCCAAAACTAGATGATGGGCGAATTGTGCACCAAGTTAGGTTTTCATCATGAAAATTCATCCCCTTACTATCCTCAGTCAAATTGACAAGTTGAATCCATCAACAAAGTCTTAAAAACCATGCTTCAATGCACAGTGGGGGTGAGCAAAACCTCTTGGCATTTGCAACTCTTCTTCGCACTCTGGGCTTATTAGACTTCAGTTAAAACCGCCACTGGATTTACACCCTTCCAATTGGTATATGGGTTGGAAGCAATGTTACCGATTGAATGCGAGATTTTGTCTTTTAAAATCACTGTAGAACTCCTACCACATACTTCTGTCGAAGAAGAACGCTTTTTATATCTAACAAGGTTGGATGAAACCCGTTACGATGTTTCTCTCATCAATGAGACATATAAAAAATGTATCAAGACTCAATACGATAATTCTGTTCAACCTCGTGCTTTCAGAGAAGGAGACCTGGTCCTAGTCTATGACCAAGATCATGAAAAACTTGGTGCAGGTAAGTTAGAACCTATGTGGTATGGGCTATACATTATAAAGCGTGTGCCTTAGAGAGGTGCCTATGAGTTATCAGATTACGATGGATTATCTCTCAGTGAGCCTCGAAATGGGCTTTACCTAAAGAAGTATTATGCATAAAATATCTCGAATGTGTGCTTTGTACATTATTGTACTATATGTTTTTTATTTGGTGTGTCTTTGATTTTGTGCTCACGAGTTTTGCTCCAATCTTTAAAGCTTCTTATACTTTGCTTTATGCTTGAATGCACAGATTTCATCATCCTTTCCTATCTAGTTTGGATTTGCGGATGGCACTAGTCGACATACCCAGAATATTGCTTCTGCAACTTGGGTCATCTACCACTCTGGCGAGTTAGTGAGTTTAGGAGGAATTTGCCTCGTATCTACAACCAATAACATTGCAAAATATCATGTTGTCATTGGAATTTTAACTGAAGCTTCTTCTCTAGGTATATCTCAATCGATTATCAACCTTGATTCTCAACTCGTGGTCCGTCAACTAAATCGTGAATACATTGTTCGTAATCCAACTTTTCTATGTCTCCATCTAAGGGTTCACCGTCTTGAGAGATCTTTTGAATTTTTAGAATATAGACATATATTTAGAGAACTTAATACAACTACAAACTCGTTAGCAAATTATATTTTGGATTGGTATATTGCACATAGATAAGTATTAAGAACATAAAGCATGTAAATAAAAACATCACATCATTTGAAAAAACATAAGTAGCCACCGAAAAAAATCGTATATATATATATATAAAATAACAAAAGTGTGTCAAAATACATTGTCCAAAAAGTACATAACAAGGAAAAATGTGGGTTGTTATGCCCATGATATCATCATAAAAGAATAACATGTCAAGAGACTCTACTCATCTTCCTGCACTACATTGTGCTCAGCATAGCACACAACTTCTCTAGCCACTCGTCACAACAGATGACTAAGGCCTTCCGACACCTCGATTGTATGTCTCTAAATATGTAAGGGTATATCTCATATCCTCATGGAAGGAATGCCCATGGTCAACTCACAGAGGGTCCTCTCCATCTCACGAAGTCCTCCTACTTTGACGTCAACCTCCACTGCTGCTTGAGCATCTCCATGGCGTCTTAGTGCTGGAATCCCCGCCGGACGTGATGTGCCTTTGTTTGCATGGTGAAAAAAAATGATTTAGATCCCTCATTATACAACAAAAAAATACATATACACATATAAAAACAAAAAAAAACACTATTGCAAGGTCATGATCTTTTTTTTTTTACCTGATGCGTCGCACTGTGCCTCTTCGGGGAACACTAAATCCACGCTGCCCCTAAAGTCAACTCCAAAATATGGGAAATCCTCTATAACCACAAGTTGTCCTCTCCACCATGTGAAGAAGTCAATGGTAAAGTGGAAGTTTGAGAGTTCATTCCCCAATCGAGGTGAAAGACTCATCCACCGCTCCATCTAGGGCTTGGATGTTGGGCGTGCTATCAATGCAACCTGCGACTATATCTGTGGTACTCGCTCTAGAAAGAATAAAACCAAGAAATATCTGTATCCAATTTTTTTTTGTCTGCATGTTCTACACTTAGACATCTACTCTTTTATTTTTCTCAAGAACCATGCACTCCAGTTGAAAATACCGGGCTCCAAGCACTGAATAACATATGATATCCGAGACTTGGACGCAAGGTGGGCACTGGTGCTGTTGAGCTCCCATTTTGTCACTCACCATACACCTCTTTTGTCCATTTACCCCCCTACCTAGGCATTGAAATACAACTTATTACCTCCTATTACTACCTATTTTCTTGCCTAAAGATCCTGATTACAACATGAGGTAAAAGTTGTTTATTTCGATAATTTCTGAAGTTCTTGATAAATTAATTAGGATATTTTAGCTATTTGTTTACTAATGATAAAAGACACTTACCTTTTCAATGCAACAATTGTTCCCGCACTATTCCTGGCTTTCCAATACCTACACAGACATTCTGGTACCTAAGGTTGTAGCTTCTCCTAGCTGCACGCACCCAGGATGGAGTTAGCAACATGGGTATTGTTCTTATGGTTAATGTAATGGTTGTTGACCATTTCCCTTGCGCCCAACAATCTTCTATTTACACAGGGATCGACCCACGAACAAATATTCTAGAGTAGCACCATATCGAGGTCCGAACTCTGCACAAGACGATATCTAAGATGGTTGTAACGATTTCTTGAGATAGAGGAAATAGTGGTTAGTAAAATCCTCTAGTTGTGTTAAGTCATTTTTGGCCCTGAGTTCCCGAGAACTGGGGAAAGCAATGTAATTTGATATACTTAGAACTATATATATATGAGGGGTTTTTCTCTGTGTAATTTTCAGGATGTACATACTCTTTGCAAAAGTTAATGAAAAACTGTGTTATCCATTTCTTGTCTTGATATTATGATGGATGTGTTGTGAGTAAAGTAAGGGTTGATGTGTGATATTAATTAGGTTTTGATTTATCCTTGTTATAAGCGTGGTGAGTTACTGAATCGTTTTCACTCACTACTTGGGAAGGCATGGGCCCACCTCCCCTGGTAAGTTGAGTTATCTGTATATTACCTGTTATTTACTTTGTTGTAGCTACATTTTTGAACGGATTGGTGTGGAGAGATATTTAGATTCTAAGTTTTTCTTGAGGTTTTGTGTGTTTTGTACCCATTGGGGATTTCTCTTAAGCTATGAATCAAATTTCCCTTAGTACGATGGAGATGCTTTCATATGAAAACATAGATTGCAAATAAGCGATTTTATGCATATATATCACCAAAGTATATCTCCTTCTCTGTAGACATTTGAAGGTCACATATGTTCCAGTATTTATTTGTAGCTTACTTAATCTCAAATACCTCGTTTAAATACTTCCCATAAATGATGAATAAGTAAGCACTCACCTCATTCATTGGATAAAACTAAATTAAGATCTAGAATTCATCTACTATATATGTGACAACCTGGGGTTATAATACGATATACACAAGATTGATTCTAAATTAACAAGGGTTGGTTTATTGAGTGCATTTTGACGACCTGAAATGAGATGTATGAGCACACCGAGACTTCAATAACTCATATCTATTCACAAGGAAATAATTTATCACTTATTTTCAGATAAGAAGAATTAATATTAAATATAGAAGCTTTGTGATGATCCGGTCACATTTCAATAAACTTTGAATACATCTTTTACTGTTGACAGAATGGATTGTATCTGCAGAATAATCAGTTACTGTATCCAAACTCTATGATATTAAGGACATAGGTTGTTAATGAGACTCTGTATTTGGGGATTTGAATTACTTGCTTGTTATGTATGGTGTGACCTCTAAAGGCACTGTAGCAACGAGAGATAACATTTCAGGAGCGAAGAGCTTAGTTTAAATGCATGTTGTGTGTTTACATTCGAGTGTAACTATTGATGAGTGTACAAGATGCTTGTTTAAATTCTTTGCTGAGAGTTGCAAGTGTTCCCAGAATATAGTTACTTTTCTACTTCATCAAGTAAAGTGTCAAACTTTGTGGCAAGACTCTTTCAGAGTCATTCACCTGTACACTGGTTATTGTGTGTGGGTAAGAATGCAGTGACACCCTCTAGTCTGCCATGCTTGTTATGAGGTAAGCCTCTTAGGTTAATAATAGGGTTGGTTATTAGGGAACATTCTCCAGTTGATTAGTCTCATGATAGGTCAGTAACATAATCACATGGAGACTTGAGTGGATCCATAAAGTTGGCTGATACAGACATCTGCTTGGGAAATTGTTGTTTTGTTTTCATTAATCAATAAATGATTGCTTTTTATAGAATTTACATGATTGATCCCTTAGTTGATTGTTAAGTTCCAGTGTAGCGTAATGATAGTTTGGTTTGAGTTTCTGCTTGATCAATTGAATGCTTAGTCCTCTTGCTCCTGGAAAGACAAACTAGAGTATACTTCTGTTAGTTACTTGCACATACTGTGTCTGTAGTTCATCAGCTTACGAACCTGGTTAACAATTTATGTGGGATTTTACTACAACAATTAAATAGCCCAACATGTGTTTCCTGCTATTTTAGTGATAGCGAAGAGAATGGATCATAGAGATAGGTCCATCACATCTTTGATGACGATTCTTATCCCTAGCAAGTGTGATCCCAACACACAATACTGGGCAATGTATGCCTCTGTTGGCTGTGGAGTAGATTAGTGTCAAGATAAAATGATGGGTGCTCCCCTCTTCAAGATCCCCATCAAGAAATATACGTCCTCAATGTTGATCTCAAGCATATGAGATCCTATCCAGAACGCTTGCTCATCGTTGTCCCATAACCCAATCAGATACTCGAGTAAAAGGACTTCTTTTCTCATGTTTTGTAGCTTGAATTACTTTAAAAAACCACAAATTCATAGAGATTCCCTCGCTTGAGGGTCTTTTAAGGCATCCATATCATAGAATTCATGTTCTCTTTCCTTCCATTCAATCATATTGGCTAGTGAAAACCTACAAATCCACAAAAGAATCACATTAGCCAAGTTTCAAGAAGAAGAATTGTTTTTTCACAGCCTAAAAACCAAAAAAAATTTCAACTTTTGTGCCTAGCGCTCCCTAGAAAGAAAAAAAAGAGCGCTAGTGCTCCCCCAAAAGACATACCAGGGCGTTGAAATTTCAAACAATGCCCCCCTCGATTGCTTAAGGGAGCGTCAATCTTGTTCGACATTCTAGGGATTTCCAAGGAGCCCAAGCTCATGAATTAAAGTTTGAAATTTAACAAAAATACATGTAAATGAACAAGAAAGGCCAGAGTACCAACCTAATCTAGACGAAATCACGAATGGTTGCATGTAGCTCCCACAGTCAACGCTGAAAAATTGCTCCAAAGGGGGAAAAACTCAAGGAAGAAGGCAAATGGAAAAATGAAAGGTGAGAATGACTTGTTTTTGTCCTAATTGATTTTTAATATGTCCAAATTGAGTCATTTACACCCTTTTTCATATTAATAATATTTACTTTTTGAGTTTTTTCCTAAATTATTGTCGATTTTTAAGAAACTGTTGACATTTTCTGCCTAGAATAACTTGATTACACAAGAAATTACGGAGCAGAGACTTTTTGATGACCTTATGATGCTATTGATCAAACTTTATCATACTTAGAGCTCATTAAAATATGAAGAGACATCTGTTGGGCGATAGATTACCCCTATTTCGGTCCCAACATAATACATTTTCTCTATTAATGTCCCCCCTCCCACCCTCATAGACTAACTACGAAAAATGAACACTCTAGTCAATCTCAGATAGAAGATTTCTCCGTTGTATCATCTTGTACTTTTTCGGACCTCAGAGACTAAAATCACGAAAAATGACAACCTCAAAGTCTTCTTTAAGTTATTTTCAAACTCCCTAAACATGAAAAACAACTGATTTTCCATTCTCTGGACTTGCAAAATTACACATTGAAGGGCCCATTTGGGGACGAAACCTTACTTCTTCCAGTTTGTTAAGTAAAGGAAGAGGAAATTACCGAAGGTGAGTTGTATCAAGCACGTGTTACCCTCCTCGAGTTCGTTAAATGAAAAGTAGGTACTCATCTATCTAGATGGAGGAAAAATTGAAGGAAGTGGGTCAAGTTTCTTGAGATATTTTAAGGCAGCTCTTATGGTCGCCCTTGAACATGACACTTGTTTTCACCTTACCATACACTTGGATAATCCATTAACCTCTGCGTTGAACCAATCGTATGAGTCTTTCTTCTCCTTTGGCCCATCCAAGGAATTCCCCAACACTCACTGCATTGTGTTTTGGTCCACTTCGAGTCTATGCTGCCAAGTCTTATGTCGTGCCTCCATGTTCAAGGGAAGTCTTCACCTGAAAATTCGGCCATCTATAATTTTACCAGTTCCCATACCCGTGTCAGCCCATTTTCATATACTATATCTTACCAATTTCTTGTGACGAGTTTCATGTCAATTGATGGGGGATACATTAATTCCCTCCTTCGACGAGTCTTTTCCTGTCAACTTCAACAAATTATCCAAGAAATAGACTAAGGAACACATCAATACCTTGGGACCTTCATGCCTCAATGGCAAGCCTCCTCGCATTTGACAGTGGGTATGCATCAATGACCCCTGACTGACTGATTCCACGAATGTTCGACTTCAACTCATTATTCACATTCGTTGGATTGTACTTTAAAAGTACCTTGAGAATCATCAACAACAATGGTAATTTCTCTCTCACTTATTAACGGTATACCTCAATGATCGGTAATCAAGTGGTTTCTATCATGTTCGACATAAAATCATCTATTCACATGGACATAATCCTACTGTTATAGGATCGGGAAGAAGACCCTGGGTTGAGTATTCATCTGCATATAGACTTTACCCAGGTTGCAATGGCAATTATCCGACTCATATACATGTTTTAACATAGATCCACTTTGTATTGGTCTGTGGCTATGTTCTTATCACATCGTAGCTCCACTGTGTATTATTTCGTAGGTGCGATCAAGTCAGGTCATAGAGAGATAGATCCACATGGTATCTTTGGTGGCCATCTCCTTAGTCAATATCATCATGGATCCACAATGTATTTATTGGCGGTTGTGCTTTGAGTCATTTGTATTCCGAGCATAGGTATGCCTGCCTCGAGAATGGAACACATATTAACATTGTTTCATGGTTGTCTGCAACTTCTACCAGGTTCTCCAACTCCATACCCTTGCTTCGAAGAATCTACAAAGTGTTTCAACCATCAACATTCCTTTTTTGACTTCACACTTTGGGGGGCATTCTGTTACACATCAAAATTCCTCACTTTGACAGTGTCGCAAGTGTCACACTTTCAGTGTTGTAAGTGTCGCAAGTATCACACTTTTATTATCGCAAGTGTCGCATTCTCTTTTCCTAAGTGTCGCATCTCAAACGACACCATGAAAACACTTGCTACAACCCCTAAAACATGTTAGAAGAAGAATAAGCCCCATCATCTTACTGTCGGAACAAGTATTTTTACTAGGGATTTACTCATCTTGGTGACTTTTTGGAAGATCAACGCTCCCCTTCTCATACACAGGTAGCGCTAGCACTCCTTGTCCATCTCAGGGGGAGCACTATAGTGCTCTATTGTCCAGTTTAAGGGAGTGTTGAGTTGGTTGAGGGAATCTTGGAGGAAATCCCACTTTCCTCTAAAGAAAACTATGGATGGATTGGGTTAGTTTGGCTCGAATCTAACTTTAGGGATGCATCTAAGGAAGATATCACAACTATTGGATCCATATCCTCAACCAATTCCAAATATACCCAAGGTAGTTGATCCCCTCAAAGCCTATAAATGGAGGCATTCCCATGTTGAAAAGTAGGAGAAATCAGTAAAGCATTGTTATTTTGATCGTCGATCTTTTGAGAAAGGGTTGGATGAGGAGGAATTGGAGAGGCTGCTGCAATATCATCTGAATATTGTAAGTTTCCTTTTGAATTTATCATTAATATAGTTGACCTATTTCCTTCAAGTATGTGTTTACATGTTCTTGTCTATGCTTGTCTTAATCTTCATAGATTGATTGATTTTGTCTAATCCATTAAAGTAGGAGATAACTGTTTGTTTCTTGTTATCCATTGCACGTATTGTTTGGAGCTTGCGGATTAGATCAGATTGGACAAATGTCATAAATGAGGTACATCATACTTCCCCTCCTTCTCTCTTTTTCGATGGATAAAATGAATCTATAGGAATGGTAGTGTCCAAATGTAATTTTCTGTCTTTGTAGAGGGGCCTGTAATCCAAGGGAAAGTTCACCTGTCTGCAAGGGAATATTTCCGTAAAAAAATGACCCATAAAGTAAAATGACTCGTAAAGATTTGATAATTATCATAACACTTTAGATAACAAGGACACTGTGTCAATTGGGTTTATCCTGAGTGGTTTGTGTTGAGGGGTGTTTTCCCGCCCACCCAAAATTCAATTCCCGCAAGTGACATGTTGAGCTCTTAAATGAGAAAGCTATCGAAAAATCCTTGGATTTCTACCATATCTGGTTTACCCTGAGTACCATCCTAGAAATGAGGGGGATTTCCCGATGGGTTTCCCCAGGCTCTATTCCAAGAAAAAAAAAACAAGGGCCACTGTAGTGGCAATGTCCTTACCGAGATGATTTTTGCATGCCCGATGATAGAAGCTGTAGAAACTTATGTTTTGATTTAAAAAAAATGTAATATGTTTAATTTGATAAAGTAAGGCATTGCACTGTTTCCTCTTCAAATAAAATCATAATCTAGAAAATGAAGTAAACAAGAACGTTTTATTAAAGATAACACTTCATGTACATAACATATATCAGATATGAAATTATGATCTTGAAAAGGACAATATAGTCTCTTTTCAGGCCTCTGAATGATGAACATAAACCCTGGAATAACAACAATATTTCCAGCATAGGAGAGAGGAGGACAAGATACAACCAATATAGACCCATAGTAACTTCGGTTATACTAAGTGTTGAGAGGGATAAAATCTCTCAAGGTGCAAACCCTTCCTCCTTAACCCGTTTTAGAGTGCAAACGGTTAGAGTCGACATATACAATTTTCATTTACTTAATTTATTATTATTATTATTTAAGAGTGACACGTGTAAGCTCCACATTGAATTTAGGCACAAAATCACACATCGACCTAATACTGTGCTGTAGAATGTGCCTCTCAGCGCAATAACAACTTTACAAATGATGATGACATCCTTGAATACATCCTCAAATAAACTCCAAACTTTCATAAGAGAGTGGGGTTAATTGCGTATAATTAAACTCGAATATGGATCTTTGATGGGTTCTATCTAGATTTTTAACATGAAGAACAATGCATGAATACCTACATATATGCATTCCTGAACTTGTAATAAATACAGTCTCCAAGAATTAAAGTGTGTTTAACTTGCATGTTGATCCATAGGCCCCGAGTTCATCGATATTGCCTCTAGCAGTAGCTGACCCGGGTTTGATCAATCTCGCCCTTGGAAACCCCATCCACCATTTTCTCATATCCCTCCCCTTTGCAAGCTGTTCAGATTCCGTAGCTGCCATGTGTTCGCCTCCCTCGCCTTTTGTGTGCTCGATTTTGGAGATGTGTCGGTAGAAACTCTTTGATGGTCATAGTCCCTGTCTTCTTGCTAGTAATTTGGAAGCTATTTGAATTCGTTGTCTAAAGAATCATGGGCAGGCCCTCCGTCAAAGTGGCTAGGTGTTCCAAATGAGTGGATTCCATTCCCAATTTGGACTTATTGGGGAACTTTGTGGCAAAACAAAATTCTATCATTCTGACAAAGCGTGGTTTAGTCGGTAAGTTCTTAGGCCTCTTGCCTTGTCCCAAGGTTGTTCTTGAATGTATTTCTGATAACTAGCCCGAGCCATACCCTCTGGATTTTTATTGTGACAAAGAATTTTACGCATTTATTTTCAAAACCATTGAATATCGAGACCAAATCTTCATATTTGGCCCATATTTCTTAGGTTCCAGGGAAATCTTTCTTTCCCACTGGACCCTCGACTTCAATCCAGATAGGGAGATCTCTTATGCTTCTGTTTGGATCAAACTTTCACAACTCTCCCTTATTTTCTGGGGTGAAGCCTCCTTCGAAGCCATAGAAAATAAATTGGGTCGATTTATAACCCATTATAAACCAAAGGACAATACCTACACATGTGACAGAATATGTGTAGACACAATTTTTTCAAATTGATTTCCAGAGGTGATTCAACTCAATATAGATAGCTGGAGTCATGTTTAGGCCCTAGACTATGAGTAGGTTCCTTTCAAATGTAACATCTGTCATGAATATGGGTACTTTGCCACAATTTTCCCCAAGCTAAAGAATCTTCTCCATTGCAGAATAACGTGGATCAAGGATTCAAGCATGTTTCAAGAAAGGATAAGAAACAACAACCCATGGGGATTCAACCTAACCATAAATATCAAGCTTGCTCATATATTCCCTCCAATAATAGATATGAAGCTTTGGAATATCATGACAAATAATCATAGGACTTTGTCCAGGATGTTCCTCATCAGAACAATCCAGAGACCAAATCTAGGCAGCCCATAAAAGAACAAAATAATCTTGAAAACTTAGCTAAAGGTAAGGAGGCCCCAAGTGGGGGCAGGGCATCTTCGCCTGGGATGGTCTCAGATCATGATCTTGTGGATAGGCCTCCAGTTGGGGTTTTCACTGTTCCCCTTGATCTATGTGTGGGAGTGGATATGGGAGATGCATGGGAGGGAGAAGATCCTAAATCTCCCTCCTATGCAGAAATACTAAGGAAGAATCCTCATCCTTCTCCCCCTTTAACAAGAGGAAGAAAAACAAACATCAATCGTAAAGAGAAGGATTCAAAATCTAGAAACTCAAGAGGCTCCCGAAAAACTTTGGGTAACATCACATATAGTGATGGGATAGCTTGGATTGTGAGTTAATTATGCTTTTATTATGCATGATTCTCCTGTGTAATCAATTTGTAAGGATTTATTCTTGCAATCAAGAAGTAGTAAGTTTGAATCTAGGGAAGTCTTGGTCTTGGTTCATCAAAGCCAATCTGGTAATTTTGGTTCCTTTCTTCCATAATATAGCTAGCAAGGTGAAGATTTTAAGTTTGTACTTTTCCGTTAGCTTCGGCCCGACCCTTTTAAAATATATTTTTCCTAGTTTTTTTAAAAAGAAAAAAGAACAATGTTTTTTGTAGCTGTAACAGTGCCAATTGTCTTCATCTTGTCTTCTTAGAGAAATCGAAAGGCAGAAGGAACTAAAAGAAATTCCTGAGATTTTTCCAAGAAGTGTCAGAGTATGGTTGTAATCCATATCTTGGTAGATATACTATAGACCCCCCCCAATTGTGACAATATTTGTAGTTACATTATCTAGCAATAAAGGACGAAGAACACATTTGGAAAGCAAACATGAGGCATTTCACAATATGGAATGCAGGTTTGTTATAATTACAAAGAAATAAAAAAAACAATTAAATGAAAGTAGAGTAGCCAATGGAAATTATCGACAAGTTTTAGCATCCTTGCTCCATATATATTTCTTTTGACGGGTTCTTGAATTACTATTGTGCTCAATCAATAAATATCTGCCAAATTCATTCTAATCAATCATCATGACCATCTTGCTTAAAAAAAAATGTCTCATAATGGACAAAAGATACAACTACAAACAATTACAAAGGAGTGGATGCACTATAAACAATTACGAAGTCGTGGTTGCAGTATAGAAGGTTGTGTTTTATGTATATTTTCAGCTATGCATTAGAGTTGTAACACTAAATAAAGTGTTATGATGAGTTACTACTACTTTGCATTACTTTATATTTGGTCAATGTTGTATTAGTTGTTGTAGTAGATACACACCACTCAAGATATGCATCTTCAAGTTTCATAACCTTTAGCTACATATTAGATGCCAATTTAGATGGGTCAGGGCTAGTTCCCATATCCAATGCACCATAAAAGAGTTTATAGATCACCCTATTCCCACGAGGGTTATAGAATGCACCTCACTGCAAATGTTATATAGATATCATGTATCTGAGTTTACATATTTTATAACATGGATCTGAGATTGCTCTTAGGATTTGGAAAATATTAAAAAGTATTTCCATGTGAAGATAATGTTTATGGGCAGAGATATGAAACAAAGTGGACTGCTTTTTGTAGACTCGGGACTCTGTTTCCTACAATTGATTTCTAAAACTATATATAATATGACAACTTTACCCTAAATTCCTGGAATCATTTTAAATGATGCATGATTTCCCTCTTTGAAGCCTCTTTCACGTGCTTCTAATGGAAGACATGTTGAGGCACAACATGACCTCCTTTAAGGGAACAAGCTAATTCGTAAAAAAATATTACAATGC
The DNA here is from genome assembly GCA_010110895.2 of Picea sitchensis. Lineage (NCBI taxonomy): Eukaryota > Viridiplantae > Streptophyta > Pinopsida > Pinales > Pinaceae > Picea > Picea sitchensis. The sequence continues at coordinate 28,855 of SNQJ01S0026951.1, forward strand.
AGTAAAAACATTTAAGAAGATATAAAAGTACTCCTTTTACTTAGTGACTGCAATAGGGGTATCTATTTTGCAAAGCCTACATATATATCTTCATCAAATAAATCTATAAGTTATTAGAAAATCCATTCCTAGGTTTTAATTAAACCATAATTTGAAGATGGAAAATCGAAAATCTAGTTGGTAATGGACTGGAAAATCTAAAAGAAAATCAAAATTAGGTAATTGTACTTATGAAATGTTGTCTTCATCTATTTTTGTTCTTTAAGGAGTGTGATTTAGATTGCAACTTACTCATCTTGAAGATGCATATTCTAGTCATTGTTTATAGGCATATTGTAAACAATCACTAACTTACTAGCATATAACAATCATTCGATGAAACAAAGGGATGAAAAAGGCAAGACGACTAACACGTATCCATTGGATTGGACTCATCGCTAAGTGAAAACCATTCTCTCATATGGTTCTATGTACATGGCCCCTCGATTCCACCAAAGACTTTAGGCGTTTACACACTGGTTCTAGATTCTTCATATCTTTGTTGTTCGTACACATACATTATTATTGCAAATTTATTTACAAGGTTTTATTTTGCAGTGGAAAGAATACATGACATTAGCCGATACACATACATTCCATTGCTAGGAGGCAATTATGAAGCCAAGCCATTCTACAAGGAAGATAACTAAGAGGCCAAGATACCAACTTTAACCAATATACCTTGGTGTTGCAAGGCAAGGTGTCTTGTATGGATGTATTTTAGTGTTTACCACCTTGTCCCTAGACCAAAAACCTATTGCTCGAAAGTGTAAACTGCAATTCATTTCATTGCAAATGAGGATTGAAATAAAATTTACATTAAAATGCAGGAAAGAGTATCTAACAATCTGTGAGAATATATACAAATGATATCAAAACTATACCTTCATATCTAAGTGAAAAACTAAAAATTTAATATCAAAGGGAAAAACTATACAACCCTCATTAAGTATTTGACACGTATGTGAAACATGATGTACATGATGTCATGTTTCATGGTCTACGTGCAGTGCCCAACCACCTAGTTAGCATGCCTTAATCCGTGACCATGGCACTCTGGGGCTTATGCGACCATTGGATATATCAAAGAAATTTCACTTTACAATTGTCTGCTGCAGGATATGATTGTGCTAGGTTTCATGGTCTAGGTACAGTTTCGAGCCACCTAGTCAGTGTGCCTTAAGCTACGGCCATGGCACTCTAGAGATATGTGTTATGGAAAGTTTAAATCATAATTCTGATATGGAAAGGAGACTGTTGATGCTGCGACCATGGTGCTCTGGGATGTTGAATGAAAATCATCGACTATGCTAATATTCTAGCATATATCCATCCAAGTGTGCAAATGTTGTAGCAGATGTCCGTTGTTGGTTATGAATAAACGAGTGAAACGGTAGCTCCTGGCACCAGGTAAAGTACTTATAAAATTTGCACTGGAGGGAAAGAGGCATCCTGGAAGGTGATTTTGAAGTGATCGGTATCCCCTAGAGAAAAAATAGACTTTTTCCTTGGGGAAGAACCCGCATAGCGTCCAAAAACGGTGCAACTTGGCAGGGGTAAAACAACTAGGAAAGGGCTCACAACCAAATTGAAAGTGATGATTGACATAGATGTGGTACTTACTTGTGGGTCACACTTTGGGAAACGATGAACAAATAGACCAAGTAGGTGGAGTATCTGAATACTCTGTGTCTATTTAGAGGTTTGGATGAAAATTGAACATGGGTTAGTTGTTGTAACTTCCAAGTTCCCACTATTATTGCTTTTGTTGTGGTGCCAACTATTACTGTTTTTCTTGTGGTAACTGTGGTAATATAGTAGTAGCAAAAAAACCCGATCTAGGCTCTGCTTGCTAATGTTATGATAAGTTACTTTACCTTTGGAACATGGGAAATGAAAATTCCATGATTTTAACGAATTTGTCTTTTCTTTGTAGTTGTTTGAAGCCTAAGATGTGTGTATTGAGCCTTGGATGTTATATTATTCATTACGCTACCTGAACAATAAACTGCCAGAGCTATTGACACTGTCATTCATTGTTCCTTCACCGTTTTGTATTTTCAGGTCCATAGTGCCTATCGTGCCTGACTACCACCTTGGCTTGCGGTTTTTCTAGTTAAATTTCTGGTGATAACAATCTTATTTTCTAAACCTAAAAGCACCAATAGTTGAGTTTGTAGAATGATTTTCCATTTTCTCTCTATTAAAAGTTTAACATCTTCAAAGAAGACATATGTAGAAGAACATTGGGAAAAATTTGTGAAGCCTATTATAAATGTTGTTCTAGAGAAGGTAACAGACTCTAGTAGATAGGAAATTACAAAATTTAGTGTCTTATTTCATGAATAGTTCTGAAAACTTGGTGTTGATCCAATGTGGATTCTTGTTGAGCTGTTCATGTCGGCCGAAAGAGTGGTGAATTATTAACCTCAATGCAAGTATGAATTAATCAAAGTCTAGAATCACGATCTCTTATATAGTAGAAAACCCAAGCTGTGCATTCAGATCATCAACTTGTAATTCTTATGGTGAGGTACACCTTTTATTGGCCTTTGGTTTCACTTTCCGTAACCCACACCAGGTGTGTGTTTTCCGTATGAATCAACACCCCATATGAGATTCAATCGTGCCTTGAGAAAGTAGCTCACAAGCCATCCCAATAATTTGAAGGTTGCTTATCGTGTTTCGGTGACTCAAATTCCTTCAACAACCCCAAACTCACTACATGGAGCTACTGCGAGAAATATCCCATCAGGTTTGGTACATTTATAGTTTATCCACCACCAACTGATCCAGATTATTTTCAGAATGAAATGAAAGCAGAGATATTACAATGAAACACACACAAATATTTCCATAAATAGAGAAATAAAGCAATACACGATTTCTATTAATGAAAGAAATGTGCATAGACTATAAAAATACAGAGTGAATGAACTCACTAGAATGGTGGCAACTTATCTCTAAGAAGATATGTGACGGCTACGCCCATTCACAAGAAGATGAGTAAAATGAGGTTCTGAAGGCCTTTTTACAATAAACATGAATGTCAAAACCCTATACATCCAAAAACCTAACCCCATGAGATGAAGCGCCAAAAGTCATGTGGGCCCCGTTGGGGTAAGTTAGTACATAAAATTTCCAGGGTTGTAACTTTTGCATACAATCTTCATTTTAGGCATGTGATAGCCCATTGGAAAGGTCTTTTCGAGAACTACACATTATGTTGTCAAACTCTTTGTGAACAATTTGATTGTGGCAAGCCCAAAAAACGTTGTTTAGGGCCTTAAAACGGCCCTAGAAGTACATAAATATGTATTGACATGAAAACTGCCAAACTAAGCAAGTTGAAATTGGTGGGTGGCCACCAATATCCACCTAGATGCTATGAAGGGATTCAAGACAACCCCAGAAGTGCAAAACCCATAATTACAAAGAGATATCACCATTACAGAGAAACATGATGAACTAAAAACTGTCAAGACGAGCCAAGTGGAATTTGGAACAGGTGGGTGGCCACCAATATCCACCAGGATCACCAGCATAAGTAATGAAGGAAAATACATAAGCACTTGTAGATCCAGTCGATGGACCAATAACAACATATAAGGCAAAGGTAGATCCATACTAACTAGGCGTGTCGTATTCGTCCAGTCCTGGTTTCATATATAAGAATAGCTAAGGAATCGTCTCATCCCGACCTACTTGTTTGTTGAATTTCAGACATCAGAAAAGGCTACCATTGCTCACAATTGCACAAGACCTCGTCTTTAAACACCAAATACTTGTTTGTTGAATTTCAGACATCAGAAAAGGATACCATTGCTCACAACTAGGCAAGACCCCATCTTTAAACAACAAAGATTGTATGTAGAAAAAAATATGATGTTTATTTCTCTTCTCTATAGATTGTCAAATATGATTTCTCCTTAGATTACATCATATTCATTGCTCACTATTCAATATTTCAAATCCTACCTTCAACACAATCTAAATATGTGTATGGATTGAGCATGAAAGCAATATGTTGGTAGAGGAGAAGCAAGTGATTATAGAAAGAAAACAACTTGAACACAAGCAAGAAAAGGTTGATACAAAAGCTTGTGTATTTCTTTTGATTTATGATAAATCACTAAAGTGAGAGCCGATAATTCGTACCTTAAGTGCAGGTTGAGGATCTCCAAAGTTTCAGAAACAACTTCATCCCATGAGAAACAACTTCAACAAGCAGGAATGATGTATCTTTAGCAAACAAGTGATTAGGTGATGTATTCTATATGTATATTGTAAAAAAATTGCAAATATGAAACATACAATGTAGAAGCATCGAGCCATGGAGAAAGCTGATGATGGTAGTGGTGCACTAAAATAATTGGATTATTATTCATTGTTGTGCAGGGATAGTTATGGGAAGAGGAAGATGAGGCGGTGAGGGGGCGAGAGTGGAATGTGTAGATCAACAACCTACTGATTTATGTAGAAGTATTAATCATTGACATTTGACAGTGCAGAAAGTGTTAATGCAACCACCATTTGACAACGAAGAAGTATTAATACTGTCACCATAGACTCGAACGAGCTTGAACATAGCCAAAGATGATGTAACAAATTTATAATAAACTCAAAACTTTATCAAAGCTCTATAGTTTCAATAAAGTTATAATAAACTCAAAACTTTATCCAAGATCTATAGTTTCAATAAAGTTATAATAAACTCAAAACTTAAGTGAACTTAGGAAAATAGAACATTTAGAACATTGGGAATAATGAAGCCCTCAATAAGACATCAAATCTCTTCTCCAATGAGATTACCAAAAAAGGGTTGTTTTTTATTATATAAAAAATAAAATTTGGATTTTGTTATGTTTAACATTATAGATTGTGAAAAAATATATAATCAACCGCCAAACTAATACGAAGTCAATGCTGAATCAAATGCTAGAGTCCCTGGCTTGCGTTCAGTAGGGACTAATAATGACTTTCTCTACGCATAATTTCCCACCATTCTTTCTTCAAGACCAAAGCTCAAAGAACACATAAAGAAATCACTAAATTTAAAGTTGATGTTTTCCTAAATTTCAAGTCTTTCCTCAGTGAATTTTATCTAGGTTTATAGTAAGCAAAATAGACACCACACATTGACTTTGGGTTAGATTTGGTTGACATGACCATAAGTAGCATCCAAAGGTGTATAATTTTCATTAACAGAAACAATATGCGTTTTAATTTCATAATTCATTGTGTGCAATCATATAGGTTTAGGGTTTAACAAGTAATTAACTACCTCCTCATGTATGTTGATTTGCAAGAAAATTGCATTTGTAAAGGGATTTACTGCCAAATTTTAGAGTACATAAAGTTTGAAGGAGGTGTTAGCAACTAAGAGTATTCCATAAAAGAATTTCAAATGACCAAGGTTTGATCTCATCTTTTAAACAACCTATATAGGTCGAAAATTAAAACAGATTGTATGTTGAAATTAAAAGAGATTACAACATAGGAAGAGGAGGGGTAATGATGGAATTAATGAAAGAATTAGCAACATTTGAGATGAACATGAGGGATTAAGCTATAACTTTTTAGGATATTAATGACATTTATAACCTTGTTGGGTAAGTCATGATATTTGAAAAAAATGTGAAATTTCAGGGGTGTTGATGGCATACAGAATGTTCTTTTAGCATAAGTTGTGAGATTTTGTGAGATCAATGGTTAAAAATGCTGGAGCCTTTGCATGCCAAAAGTTTGTCAAATTAGTGGTGGGAAACTCATCCATCAAAGGGTAGTTGACTATGACATGATGTTAAACTACAATGCCTTCACCTCACCCAAACATTAATGCATAGATTCTTCCCTCTAGATGGTTTATTAAATTATTAACGCAATACTATGAGAAAACTAGGTTTTTGTGGTCATCTAGAGACGACAAAGACAATAAACAATGCAATTTGTCACAAACCTTTTCCACAATGGAATATTTTGAGTTCTTTTTCCCACCTTAGATGAAGATTTGCACCAAAGGTCATGAGATCAAATCTCATTGTCCTTATTTCATCAACATTTGGGTTTGCGCTGACTATATTTGTGTACAAATAGAAAATTTGTGTCATTGCATCAATAATTGTGGGTTGAGATATAAGCATCCTTGACAAGACACACATGCACTTTTTAAGCTAGTTGAGTAGATATGTCACTTATGTAATTTGAATAAATTTAGCGAAGAAAAAAATAGAAAAGTGTAGTTGTGGCATTTTGAAACAAATTCTATTTTTTTGTAATCAAAATCAATTTACAATAATGCATTTATTGAGAGAAAGGTTCCTAGGACAAAACATTTTTTCCCACTTAGAGGTTTGACCTCCATAATTACTTTGGTTTAAGCCCTTTGGGTATTCATCAATGACCCATCTTGCCACTTTGGAGGGCATACCTTTCAAAGAATCCAAGGTCCTCTTGTTGTGTTAGGATATGGACACCTTATTGAAAACCCCCAACTAGTGCATTTGAGACCATCTGTCAATACTTGGACTTGAACCTGAGACCTCCCACAGCCTTAAAGGACCAAAAGAGGATGGAATTTCCAATCCACCTACGGGCCCAAGCCCCAAGAATTTTTTTTATATGCCTTTTCAATCTCACATTAGTTTGTGAATTTGCCATGCTTGGAGTTTGAACCCTGCAAATTTCCAAATCAAGTAAGATGGAGTCAAACCAAACAAGGTTTCTTTACATAGAGAGTGCATCTAACCTCAAACCTTTTCTGCCTCTTTATCATTATGCTCCTATTGTTGTTGTTGTTCTCCTCAATAACTACAACAACCAGAGTATGGAAGAATCTAGTGGAAGAAGACATACAATGGAAATTGTGATCAAAACCCTTTACATGGACCAACAATAAATTGATACGTGGCAGTTTTCCATATATATATTCAAAAGATGAAAAGTTTGATAAACACCACACCATTAAAACACACCCTCAATGCAATCATATCAAATCATAATAATATCCACCCTAAAATACAATAAAGTCAAAAGAAGATTAAATATCCACCAAAATTAAATAAGAGCAATAATATCTCCTCTGTCAAGTTTGAATCTATTTGTTTTCTTTAAATTGAGTCTAAATCTTAGAAAATTTTAATCGAATAAATACAACGTTCATAACTTTTTAACAAGTACCACTGCAGTGGCGATGTCCCTGCCGAGATGCCCTTTGCATGGCGTTGCATGAGCGATGATTCATCCAGTTTAGTAAACAACTCAAGTTTCCTGTTAGATAATTTCATAATCTATGATTCATTTAGTTTAGTAAACAAATAAATTTTCCTATTCGAGAATTTCAGGCCACTGAGAAACTCAATCTTGGTATAAGATATCCATGCAGGCCTTTGAAGAACTTGAAGCTTGGTATAAATATCCATTTTAACTATTTATTGTTACATAAATAGACTCCTCCTTTTTAAAATGAATTGATGAGAACATGACCATGTCTAGCTAAAAATAAAGCAAATTGGATAGTGAAACAAAGCTTAAAGCTTATAAACACGTTAATAAGAAATAAAACAATAGATTTTGCATTATTATTAACTTACGAAGATCCTCAACTTTCATGGGAAAATATGTGAATGTCACAAACTTATCAAATTAGTAAATATTGATGAAAATAAAGTATGGCATTATAACTTGTACGCACACCATACATGCTTAATAAAAAAACATTGTATAATACAATGCTTACCATCTTATACTTTTTAGGGGGGAAACACATAGAAATAATTTAGTCGAGAAAATAGTATTATTAGAAGTGAAAAAAACAGATTGAGGAAGTTCAGAATAAATACAGGAAAAACTTGAGAGAAGCAAGGACTGGCCGCAACAACATTTTATTGAAAAACATCATATTCAACTTTCCCATGAAGATATTAGCCAATGACCAAGGATGGGTACACAGAATAAAGCAAGGGTTGTTGCAATTGAGAATTTACAGGCCACACAGTGTAGTAGAAAAAAGAAGGGGTTGCTTGTGGCCATCATTCTTTTCTTGTTGTTGTTGGAGAGGACATGAGTCATTTCATTTTGTTATTGGAATTTGGAATTTGTTATACCGTGGCATGATAAATTGGCTGGAAAAGTAGTAGTCTTGGCTGACAATTCCAATTTTTCAGTAGTTGGATGTGAATATGGTAGCTTACAGGTATTTGAAAAATCTTATTTGATTGTGAAATAAGGATCTAACTTCTATAATCTAGAAGTTGAATTGCATGCAAATATCCAACACCCTAGAACTCTGAAGACTTCTTTAGTAGCTGACAAGTGGAAGACTTGTACTCCAAACTTTTTGTTGAATAATTCTTTTAAACTCAATAGTATTTTTTTCTCACCCCTCAGAAAAAGGAAGAGGCAGAGGCACCTACCATAAGCCAGGGAAAGGAAGGAGGGATTCCAAGAAAAATATAGAGCCACATATGAGGAAATATTTTCTCTATTATTCTTACTTACTTCTTTACCAGTACTTATTTCTTTGGCTGAGTTTTCCCACATTTATAGCGTGGAGAGAAGATCAAGAGCCTGAAGATCCAGGTTCTAAAATTGTGATTCCAACCCTTTTCTATTTAATCCCTTCTAGAAAGAAATGGAGGATGCCCATGCTTCGGGCCAATGTTCGTATTTTGCTAGAGTTCTAATTAAATACTAACATAATTTTAACTGTTTTTTTTATTGGGATTGTATATTGATTTTTCTTGCACATCTTACAAAGTTTGATATTCTTTTCATCAATTTTGATATTATTTTTAACTGATTTTGAAGAAGATAAATTTATGGCAGCCTTCCATCAAGATGTCTTCATGTCTTCTTGTATACATAACATAACATTCAACTTCTGCGTAAAGGTGATGTTACTTTCAAGCAAGTTGAATTGATTTTAAAATCTGTATTTCTCAAAGCATTTTATTAAATAAATAACATTCCTACTTGCAAATAGTAAATACTAAATAGGAAAGAAATAGGAAGTAAATAGAAAGTTAACTAGTAAATAGGAAGCAAGAAGAAAATATGAAGTAAATAGAAACTTAATGGCTATTTTTGAGAGCATTTAGGAAGTAAATAAAACTTACTTGCAAACAACAAACAGTTAAGAGTAACTAGGAATAAAACTTACTTGGAAACAATAGAAACTTACTGGGATTTCAACTGAAGGAACTAGTGAACCGACGATGAATGGACCACGGATGAATCAATGTGTTCTTTGTTGTTTATATGATGGTCGTGGAACTCAATTGCATTGCAAATATATAAGCAGAAATATGAAAGTTACAATGGTAAAGCAATGATGATAGCGGTGGTGGTGGGTGCTCAATATTGCCAAAATTCACCACATACAAAGATCATCTGACTTACCGACTTACCCCTCAAAGATTGTTTGAAAACCGAATGGACATAAATTTAATGATATCAATAAATAAATGCATTATGAGATTCAATAAACTTAGTTATAGAAGATTTGCAAAAATGCATTATGTCAGGTTCTATTTACTGACCTCAAAAATATCGTCAACGAACATTTAATACACTGAAAACTAAATATCGTCAACGAACATTTAATACACTGAAAACTTAGGCTATGTAAAGATAATAAAGATATAATCGGCTCCAAACTTAGGATATGTAAATGTTCACAAAAAGGCTGCGCAATAAGAGGTCCAACTTATTAGCCAATATAATGTTTAATAAAACCAATTAAAATACAATAAAAAAATAACTATTTTACTTCGCCTATGTACAACTTTGAGCAGCACAAAAAATATGTCTAGTCAAAGGAAAAGTAATTGAAAATCAATGCTTAAGTGAACGCTACGACTAAAATAAGAAGATATTTTTTGTTAAATATTGTGACTAAAATATATTTCATTATAATTATTTAATATTTTCAAATTAGAAAAAGATAAACTTCGCATATTTTTTTTGTTTGTTAATTTAATGCGGACCCTGGAAGTTAACACGTGAAAACCCCGAGGAGAACCAGCGACTCAGGGGCATCTAAGCCGTCAAATCCTCTGGGGATTGCACCCATTTTGAGAACCCACCTCAACCCTTAACATGGTTGGATTTTTGTCCCAGCAGGTTTCGAAACGGTGACTTAACATCCGCGGGTGTAACAACACACTCCAGGTCACGGTGTCCTCTCGGGGACTTTTTAAGTTGAAGGACATGGGGTGGGCTTTGATCCACTTATGTGTGCAGGTCACGATACCATTTTATTATGGTATCTCTGGGTGAAACCACACACTCGAACACTACCTCAAGGTGTCCCCATGGCTCGGTGAAACCCTCCACCCAGGAATTAGACCTTGTATGATTGAAAACTCCTGCAGCTTTCCACCATTGGATCCAACCTTTGGGCTTAAAAAGTTAAGAAGGAGGACATGGGGTGGGCTTTGATCCACTTATGTGTGCCTGGTCGCGATACCATTTATTATAGTATCTGGAACAACCAACCGTTCGACCACTACCTCAAGGAATTGTCCCCATGGCTCGATTAAAGCCCTCGCGAGGTGAACCTTGCCCAGCGGTGAAAAACTCGTCGCTTTCACCATTGGATCCAACCCTTTGGACGATAAACTTCGCATATTGTGATAAGAAGAGTAAGTGAATAAAAACTTAATTACCTTCTATAGATTAATAGACTTTTTTTAATGAAATTTATTTTATCCTAAAATCCAAATTAATTTAATTACTTTGTACATTTTTTATCTGAGTCGATATATGGGGAGATGTATATATTACCCTTCCATACTCAACATGGAGTTGACATGACATTTAAAAAAATGTTAATAACAAAAAAATTCAATATCCACCTTAAGAGTAGTAAACTAATTTTATATCATATTTTTTTATTCCGTGATAAGCACTTTCTACTTTTCACTATAGGGGAGATGTGTAATTTGTTCAATCACTTAACATGGAGTTGACATATGACAACTAAAAAGCATTAATAACAAAATTATTTCAATGTAGGCCATAAATAAAATATTTTCAATGTTGACGTTAAGTAAAATGCTAATATCCACTTTATATATATATATATATATATATATATATATATATATATATAACAATTGAAATTAAAAATTTTCTCTTAATTAAAACATTTTAATTGTAATGTTGATTAGTATGAAGAGGATGTGTAATTCCTTCTATGCTCCAGCATGTTTCTCTTAATTAAAACATTTTAATTATGTGTTGATTAGTATGAGAGAGATGTGTAATTCCTTCTATGCTCAACATGGAGTTGACCCATGACACACACACATATAACTAATGTAAATCCATCTTAACTCCATATGTATCATGTGCCAAGAGGGATCAAGTCCTTCGAGGTGAATTTTTTTTCTAGATTAAAAGAACTTGATGAAAGGTTTTCACCTAGAGGGATTTAATCCCTCTCGACACATGATAGATCTAGAGTTAATATGGATATATATATATTAAGAACCGATGTAGATCCATATTAAACCTTGATTTATAATGCACAAAGAGAGATCAAATCCCTCGACGTGCAAACCTTTCGTCAAGTTTTTTTTAATTTGAAAAAAGTTTTCACCTCGAGGGGCTTGATCCCTCTCAATGCGTGATAGATCCAACGTTAGGATGGATCTTCTACAACCAAGTATAAGAGAGACGTGTAATTCATTTCATCCTCAACATGGAGTTGACATGTGGCGCACATGACACACACACACACACACACATGAAGAACTATTGTAGATCCATCTTAACTCTAGATCTATCATGTACTAAGAGAGATCAAGTTCCTCAATGATATATATTTTTTTAAATTTAAAAAACTTGAAGAAAGATTTGCACCTTCAGAGATTTACTCGCTCTCGACACATGATAGATCCAAAATTAAAATAAATCTATGCTGTTTTCTATCACTAAATCCAAATACTAATAATTGATTTTACAAGTAAAATTAATACAATAAATCATATTATATCATGCGGTATGAAATCCATATCCACATTGTAATATTAAATTTTGAAAATGGAATTAACAAAGATGAAATTTGAGATATGAACTTTAACATATGATATATTACATGGATAATAGTTATCAGTTACTACATGACGAAGATGAAATTTTAAATACGTATTCTAATATATTAACTAGCACAATCTTAAACTCGTGGCTGGTGAACGTCGAAAGGTTTTCACGGTTTTGGTTTGTAAAATTTCCAACTATCAACCAAATTTTTTAAATATATTAGGTTTATTGCATATGATTTCTTTACTAAAAAGGCTCATGAAAATCTCTGGTTCAGTAAATAATTCACGAACAGAATTCACGGCCCTGTCCGAACGATCTTATTAACATAATTACATGATGTCGATCGGCGTTCACCAGCGACGAGACACTATCAACCAAATTTTTTAAATCTATTAGGTTTATTGCATATGATTTCTTTACTAAAAAATTATCCTAAGGGTGAGAATGACGAATACATAAAAAACGTTTTATTTATTTTATATGTGGATACCTTGAGGATGTTGAGAAGTGAGGATAGATTTACAGAAGCCCATGGTTCCTTCTCTTCCTGCACTGCTCTGCGATGTAATGGGTTGCGCAGAGCTTCAAAGTCCAATCCGATACTTTCAATGAATTGATAGATGGCCGACTTTTGTTATGGTCGAGCGATTCTGCTAATTCGTTTTCCATCTTTGGTGGGTTTCTCTGCTTTTATTTCTATCAAGAGCTATGCGGGGCTGACCTCAAGATCAAATGCTTAGAATATTTTGATGCATCATATAGAAATTAACGATAGCTATTACTGGCATGCTGCTTGCAGATTATAATGCAGGTGAAGAGATCCACGCTCCACACTCATGCAAAAAATGAAACGCTGCGCCCCTCCTGGACACGCACCAGACTTCTTTTGCAGATTATAATGGAGGTGAAGAGATCCACCCTCCACGCTAATGAAAAAAATGAAACGATCCACGCTCATGTAGATAGGTGGGTTGGCGAGAATATGAAATGCGCGGAGAAGCACATACAACCAAGAGGCACGAACAATTGAGGAAGTTGAAGTAATTCCCGTTAATAATCTAAACATGGTAATCTAAAAAATTAATCATTTATACATGACAATCATATGGTGCTACAGTAATTTCTTAATATGATTAGGCAAATGTTAAAAAGTAAACAGGTTAACGGATTCATTCAAAAATACAAGGAAGTTATGAAGAGTAAATCACATTCATTGATTTGGGAGGATGACTAAGAATATGTCAACATCTTCAATTGTTAGCCATCAGATTAGAATTTTAGATTAAAAGGTCATTAATTGTGCCCATTGTCAATAGGTGTACACCTTTCGGCGTAAATATATTAGAGAAAAGTTTTGTTTTAATATAATTTTTTAATGATTTTTTGTTTTTTCATTTTATATATATATATGATTTTAGTTTTATAATATATAATTATTTATGAATAATTATTATTTAATCTATATGATTGTTTTGTTTTAATATATATTTTTTAATAATTGTTTGTTTTTTCATTTAATATATATATATATATATATATATATGATTTTAGTTTTATAATATGTAATTATTTATGAATAATTATTATTTAATCTATATGCATTCGTTATTATTATTACAATTTTTTAAATATTAAATTATAAAATATACATCATTTCAATATAATTAAATCAAAACTTAATTAAAAAAACCTCTTTAAAATTTAAATACCACAACTCCCATTTAACTATCAACCCAAAACCCATTAGGTCACTTTTCTTAAAATAAACTCTATAAAAAGTTAATGGTTGGAAGTAATTTATAAGAAAAAGGAAGGATTAACCATTTCAAAGCTCGACACATCCTTGTACGTACCATAAAGTAGAATGGTTACATCAACTTTGTGTGTGGATAACCCTTCATCATCTAATGTTTGAGAAATCCCTATTATATACCATAAAACTATAAGGGTTACAATAACTTTGCATACGGATAACCCTTTAGCATTTAATGTCTATGTTTAAAAGTATGTGTTTGGTTTACATCAACTTTGCGTATAATAATCCTTTAGCATTTAAGGTAAAAAATTTATCAAAGGAGGTGTACAAAATAATAATTAAATACCAAAGAAGTATTCTTCAAATAAATTTTTGATATGGATTTTTATTATTAATTAGTATAGTTTATAGTGTTTTCTAGTTTTATCATATATAAATTTATGAAAGAAAATCTTTTCATGAATCAATCACTCTTTTGTGGTTGTATTCATTTCTCTCTCTTTCTTTATGCTAACTCACATGTGTCTCTTCAAACAAATTAGACATCACATCAATTTTTTAAGTGTCTTATCAAACAGATTAGACATCACCACATCATTCATCATTTCATTTTTAAGTGAAATGATTTTGTAAAAATGAATTATTATATATATATAATGATGATTAATGTTCATTAAGATTAATTTGTCTATTGAATTTTAAAAAGGAAAGAAAATATTTTGATTTTTTATAATTGTATTTTTGTGCTTATGTATGTGATGATGATGATGATTAATGTTTACTAAGATCAATTTGTCTATTGGATCTTAAGAAGGAAAGAGATTACTTTGATTTCTTTATAATTGTATTTTTGTGCTCAAAATGCATTGAGAGAAGCGTTCCACGATAACCATAGTTTTGATGACTTAGGAGGTCAGGGAGGTCTGTATTATGGTGAATATTTTTAAATTGGGATCTAATTTGGGAATAGGTAGGACAATCTAAGATGAAGTGTTTTTCATCTTCAAACCTCTTAGTATCATAAAGATGGTAGATTCTTTCATCCCACGGTGTTTTGGGAATTGTCCAACATCCAATTTCACTTTGTAACTCGTGGGAGTTTGTTCTTATTTTAGCAATGTTGGTTTTCTTCTTTGCACTTCCTAAAACTGAGAGGTACTTTTGATCTTCTAAATTAGGATTGACCACTTCCTTGTAGTGTCTTAGTTACCTTTTATGCTCTCATTCTTTATCACACCACATATTCTCCTTAAATTTAGAAGTGATAATGTTTGTAATATTATCGACTTTATGCATGATGGATTCTTCTTGTGTTCCTCAATAATTTGGCCAAGATTTGACATCTTTATGCCATCCCCACTTGAGCCATTGGTGGTTTTGGCTAGAGTTTAAAGAAATTTTAGGGAGCCTATTGTCATCCATGTTGTTTATCCTGTTCTTGTAAGTTAGATATCTAATCATAGCAATGCTCTCAAAGGGGGAAATACTTGCTTCTATAAGGAGGATAGGATAGGGTGTATTGCCCTTAATATTTAGATTATAAGTTATAAAATTCTTTTGGATATGTTCTATCTTTCTCTAGGATTCTCTAGAGATACTACAACCTAAACTTCACATCCATATAAAATAACCGAAGTGACGAGAGCACGAAATAGGCATTTGTTCTTATCCCAAAGCCAAAGGTCCGCTAATTTACAATTGTTTTCAAGCCCATAATAAGATTTCCACCCTCCATTTATCCTTTTCTCAACACTATAGTTCCAATTAAGCAATTTTGGGGAGCCTCTTGTAATCCATGTTATTTATCTTTTTCTTGTAAGTTAGACATCTAATCATAGCAATGCTTTCGATGGAGGAAATGCTTGCTTCAATGAGGAGGATATGATAGGGTGTATTGTCCTTAATTTTGAGATTATAAGTTGTAAAATTCTTTTGGATCTATTTTATCTTTCTCTAGGTTTATCTAGAGATACTGCAACCACAAATTTCATATCCATATAAGATAATCGAAGTGACGAGAGTGTGAAAGAGGCATTTTTCTTATCCTAGAGCCAAAGGTCCTCTGATTTACAATTATTTTCAAGCCCATAATAATCTTTCCACCCTACATTTATCCTTTTCTCAACGCTATAGTTCCAATTAAGCAATTATGGGAAGCCTCTTATCGTCCATGTTATTTATTTTGTTCTTGCAAGTTAGATATATATTCATAGCAATGATCTCGATGGGGGAAAGGATTGCTTCTATGAGGATGATATGATAGGGTGTATTGCCCTTAATTTTGAGATTATAAGTTATAAAATTCTTTTGGATGTAAATGAATAGTTGTAAGACTCAATATTTACAAGTGAAATTTGACATTTAATTAAGGTTAGATCAAAATATTAGAGATAATGCAAGTAATGAAAGACAATTAAATAAAAGAAAAAAAGACAAAAATAACATATTAAATGTAAAAGAGAAAAAAAAATAGGAGAGGAAAAGAGAGAGTGATGAAGGAAGAAACTGGGGTCCCGAAGATCCATGAGCTTGACAAGTCCGTTCCTCGGACCCGTGGGTTATATTTCCCAGGAAATGGACTGTAATGCATCCATAACATCAATTAAAAATTCTCTTCAATCTTCCTTGAATGTACCTTGATAAAATCTTGGAGTCTTCACTTCGATATCGTGTTATGAAGTTCATAGGAACTTCATAATCTTTCGTAGGTCTCACAAAACTTCCTTACACTAACCATTCACATGAATTCAAGATGGAACCTTGGGCTAGGTTGTCGGGGTCTAAAACGTCTTGTACGCTATTAGAGTTTTCTCCTGTCTAAAAGACCCTTAGACTTATTTTGTCGGAGTATCGCTCTCAGACTCCTTCTAAATGAGTCACTCTGACCGTTTGGACTAGAATCACTCCAACACTTGTCTCGATGGTTGAACTTCAAATGACACTACTGCCACTTTGATGGGTCATCAGTTCCAATAGAACACTACCACATGTTCCTTCCATGACCTTCGATCTAGTTCACTCATAACATATCTCAATTGTTGGTTTCTCTACCTTCATCGAAGTATCCTCCAACTATTATACTCTGATACATAGACTCCGCAAGCCCTTTTAACATTGTATTGAACTCTGATTAAATAACTGACTTCCGTTGTCGATCTATCCTCTCAATGGATGGCTGGATCGTTGTTCCCTCATGATATTATTTCAAGACTGGATATCCATCAATCCTTCTAGTGATCGATGGTCGATCTTTGTTCATGCTAGAATACATGTTTATCCTCACGACAAAGGACCTGCAACCAACCTGCAAGAATCTCTCGTTTCACACTAGATCTAAAATTCATGCTCACACTCATTAAATCTCATAACTTAACACATACATAGGTTTCAACACAACATAACACTCGAGGGTACACCAAAATACACATTTTACATTAACTAGATCAAGCTTGATTACATTCTATGGCCTCTATGGCCCAGGACTAATCTTACATTGTGTCTGCCTCTCTCTTTACAAGCGCCCGAAAGCGACAATTTATAACAATAAACACAACAAGGATTAGATCACCAAAAGGATCCGATTTGATCTCTAAGATCGCTCACAATCCCTGAAAACTGGGATATCCAGCAAATTCACAACAATTCTATCATTTTACATAAATTTCGAGGAAATCAAGTCCTCTTAGCCACATTTTCCTTCTAGAAACTTTGAGATTTCTTATTTGGTTTTGGGGGGTTTTCACTCCTGCATCAAACTCCTAGGGTTAAAAGTTTTCATGATCTCCTGATCATGTGTCTTCATTGCTGCATCCATCTTCACACTTTAGTCTTCCTTACTTTCTTCATGCATCATACACTGAGCTTCTCCATGCTCAACAGTGCGCTGCAACTAAGCCTTTATAGAAAGCCTCCACACTTGCTACCTAATACCTCACCAAGCTTCCTCCTGAGATATGGCCTTTTGGTATTATAGGTTTTCTCTCCTCTGGAACATTCTAAGCACTCCTCTACTCTAGGCTTCTGCACCTACCCACTTCATGCAAAAAATATTTCCCCACTTTGATGCCACACGATTAAGGAAGAGACTAGGATCCCGAAGATCCATGAACTCGACAAGTTCAATCGTCAGACATGTGGCTTTTATTTCCCACAAAATGGACTGTAATGTATCCATAACAACAATTAAAACTTTTCTTCAATCTTCCTTGAATGTACGCTAATCAAATATTGGAGTCTTCACTTCGATCTCGTGTTATAAAGTTCATAGGAACTTCATAATCTTTCACAGGTCTCATGAAAGTTCCTTACATGAACCATTCACATGACTTCGGGCTGGAACCTTGGGCTAGGTTTTCGGGGTCTAAAACTTCTTGTAGACTATCAAAATTTTCTTCCGTCCAAAAGACCCTTGGACTTCTCCCATTTTAGTATTGCTCTCGGACTCCTTCTAAATTAATCACTCCGACCGTTCGGAATGGAACCACTCTGACACTTGTCTCGATGGTTGGACTCCAAATAACACTACTGCCACTCCGATGGGTCATCAGATCCAATAAACCACTGCCACGTGTTCCTTCCATGGCCTTCGATCTAGTTCGCTTCGAACAGATCTCAACTGTTGGTCTCTCTACCTTCATTGGAGTATCCTCCAGCTACTATACTTTGATACATAGACTCCATAGGAATATGCAACATTGTGTCGATTTCGATTAAATATATGACTTAGTTGTCAAGTCCTATATGGTTGATATATTCGTTGCTTTCCTAGATATTATTTCAAGAGATGATTAACCATTAGTCCTTCCAATGATAGATGAATTGATATTCATTCATGCTAGAATGTTTCATCCGCAACAATGGACCATAACAAAGCTCTCACTGCACACTAGATCTGAAATTCACGATCACACTCATTAAATTTCATAGCTTAACATATACACAGGTTTGAACACAACATAATACTCAATGGTACACCAAAATACACATTTTTCATTAACCAAATCGAGCTCGATTAAATGTTATGGCCTCTATGGCCGAGGCTTGATCTTACATTGCATCAACCTCTCTCTTTACAAGTGCCCGAAGGCTACAATTTATAACAATAAAGCTACTATACTTTGATACATAGACTCCGCAAGACCTTTTAACATTGTATCAGACTCTGATTAAATATATGACTTCCGTTGTCAATATATCCTCTCTATGGATGGCTATATCGTTGCTCCCTCACGATATTATTTCAAGGATGGATAACCATTGATCCTTCCAATGATCGATGGTCGATATTCATTCATGCTAGAATACATGTTTCTCATCACAACAATGGACCCGCAACAAACTCTCAC
This sequence comes from Picea sitchensis, assembly GCA_010110895.2. Classification (NCBI taxonomy): domain Eukaryota; kingdom Viridiplantae; phylum Streptophyta; class Pinopsida; order Pinales; family Pinaceae; genus Picea; species Picea sitchensis. Next base: position 48,043 of record SNQJ01S0026951.1, read on the forward strand.
TGCACACTAGATCTGAAATTCACGCTCACACTCATTAAATCTCATAGCTTAACACATACACAAGTTTGAACACAACATAATACTCAATGGTACACCAAAATACACATTTTTCATTAACCAAATCGAGCTCGATTAAATGTTATGGCCTCTATGGCCGAGGCTTGATCTTACATTGCATCAACCTCTCTCTTTACAAGTGCCCGAAGGCTACAATTTATAACAATAAACACAACAAGGATCAGATCACTGAAAGGATCTAATTTGATCTCTAAGATCGCTCACAATCCCCGAAAACCAGGATATCCAACAAATTCACAACAGTTCTATTGTTTTACATAAATTTCGAGGAAATCAAGTCCTCTCAACCACATTTTCCTTATGGAAACTTCGATATTTTGGATTTGGTTTGGGGGTTTTTCACTTCTGCATCAGATAGGAATGGGAAATGAAGAGTCTTCCCATTATCCCCAACTCTTCCATATCTTCTTATCACTTGACTCTTAAAGGGATTTTTTGGAGGCTTTTGTTGGCCAAGGGTTGAGGATGCAAAGGGGCCATGAGCTACATTGTAACTAGGGATTGTCGAAATAGAGATTGAACTTCCATTCAAATGTTGTTTTTTCCATTGGGTTTCTAGGCTAAACATGATGTCCATTATGTCTTGAATGGTTTGAATATCTCTTCGTGTTTGTGAAAAAGAGATCGTGAGTGAATTATTTGGTGTTTTCTCTATATTATAAATGTTGCATGTAATCATGCTAATGGTTTAATGATGGATTTCCATTATAACTTAGATAGTTATGGCTCATAAATTGATTTCTCTTAACATTTTGTGAATGAAAACAACCATATGATACTCATCGTCCATTCTACTATGAGTATTTATTTAACTATTTCAATTGTTTGGATAAACCTTCTAATTATGTCCCAAGTTTCCATCATTTTGTTGTTTATTAAGGCTGTTGGACATTTAACATAGCCATTATTGTAACTAAAATATATTTCGTTATAATTATTTAATATTTTCAAATTAGAAAAAAAAATGAACTTCGCATATTGTGATAAGAAGAGCAAGTTAATAAAAACTTAATTACCTTCTATGTATTAATATACCTTTTTCTTTTAATGAAATTAGTTTTTATCACAAAATCCAAATTAATTTAATTACACTTTATATATTAATGTACCTTTTTATTTTAATGAAACTTGTTGTGTCTAAATATGCTTTTTAGAGTCCAATGTGAGGGGGCTGTGTAATTCCTTCCATATTCAACATGAAGTTGACATGTGATATTTAAAAAAATATTAATAACAATTTTTATTCAATATCCACCTTAAATAAAATAATTTTGTATCATATTTCTTATTCTGCCGATAAGTGCTTTATACTATTAATATGAAAGAGATGTGTAATTCCTTCAATGCTTAATATGGAGTTGACATATGACAATTAATAAAATATTAATAACAAAAAAATTATTTCATTGTGGGCCATAAATAAAATATTTCAATACCAACTTTTTAGAACATGTGTTTCCTCCTTGGAGATCACAGGTTCAAATCTAGAGGGGGGTAGAGTATATACACCTTTGTAGACTGTAGCAATCAAATCGCTGCATGGATGGGGTCTCATACACCCATTGGTGTTTGGCTTCTCCGTGACCTTATATCTATCTATCTATCTATCTATCTATTTCTTTTGGTTAAACCATTTTAATTCTATGTTGATTAGGATGAGGGAGATGTGTAATTCCTTTCATGTGAGTTGACCAATGACACATATACACATACACATATATAACTAGAATAAATCCATATTAACTCTAGATCTATCACGTGCCAAGAGGGATGAAGTCTCTCGAGGTGAATATTTTTTCTAGATTAAAAACACTTGAGGAAAGGTTTTCACCTAGAGAGATTTGATCCCTCTCGACACATGATACATCTGGAGTTAAGATGGATATATATTAAGAACTAGTGTAAATCCATATTAACTCCTTATCTATAATGCACAAAGAGAGATCATATCCCTCAATGTGCAAACCTTTCATCAAGTTTTTTTAATTTGAAAAAAGTTTTCACCTCGAGGGACTTGATCCCTTTAAGCACCTGATAGATCCAAAATTAAGATGGATATTTTACAACCCAATATGAGGGAGATGTGTAATTCCTTCCATTCTCAACATGGAGTCGACATGTGGTACACACACACACACACACACACACATAAAGAACTAACATAGATCCATCTTAACTTTAGATATATCATGCATTGAGAGAGATCAACTCCCTCAAGACGATTTTTTTTTTTTAGATTTAAAAAACTTTAGGAAAGAGTTGCACCTTGAGGGATTTGATACCTCTTGGCGCAATCCAGATCCAAAGTTAAAATGGATCTACACTRGTTTCTACCACTAAATCCAAATTTTATTAACCAATTTTACAAGTGAAGTTAATAAGATGAATAATATTATATCATGCCATATGAATTCCATATCCACATTGTAATTATCAATTGCTACAAGCAAAATTAATGAAGATGAAATTTGAGATGTGCATTCTAACATATGATATATTACATGGATATTAGTTATCAATTACTACATGCTGGAGATGAGCTTTGAGATATGTATTTTAACATATTAGAGAAAGATGTTTTGTTTTAATATAGTTTTTTAATGGTTATTTACCTTTTGTTTAGTTAAAATGGATTTATGTTATATACACAACTTGAGTAGGCCTAATGGTTAAGAACATGTGTTTCCTCCTTGGAAATCATAGGTTCAAATCCAGAGGGGGGTAGGGTATGTATACCTCCATAGACTTTAGCAATCAAATTGCTGCACAAAGGGAGTCCCTTGCCCCACAAACAAAGAGGTGTCATACACCAATTTAGTGCCTAGCTTGGCTGTGACCTTAAAAACTTATTATTATTATTATTATTTTCTTAATAATTCATATGATTTTAGCTTATAAAAATTTAGTTTTATAATATATATATATATATATATATATAAATTTATAAATGATTATTATTTAACTTATATTACATTTATTATTATTTTAATTTTTAAATATTTAATTATAAAATACACATCATTTCAATATAATTAAACCAAAACTTAATTAAAAAATAAATATATTTAAATTTAAAAAATATTACTACTTCCATTTGAATATTAATCCAAAACCCATTAAATAACTTTTCTTAATTAAATAATTAAATTTCACTTATTTGAAATAAAAATAAACTCTATAAGAAGTTAATGGTTGGAAGTAATCTATAAGAAAAAGGAAGGATCACCCATTTCATAGCTCGACACATCCCTTGTATGCACCATAAAGTAGAATGGTTACATCAACTTTGTATATGGATAACCCTTGAGCATTTAATGTTTGACAAATCCCCAACATACCATAAAAAGTATAAGGGTTACATCAACTTTGTATATGGATAACCCTTGAGCATTTAATGTTTGACAAATCCCCAACATACCATAAAAAGTATAAGGGTTACATCAACTTTGCATATGGATAACCCTTTAGCATTTAATGTTTCAATGCTTTTTTTTAGATAAGGTTTAAAAATATAAGGGTTTGGGTTGGGTTTACATCAAACTTTTCATATTGATAACGAAAGGGTAAAAAATTATGGAAATACGTGTTATATATATATAATTTTTTTTTTTTTTTTTTCCATTTAAATGAGAGAAGTAGTATTGTTAGAAATATTTTTGGATGTGAATTGTATGTGTAGTTTTGAAATGTTTAATGTTTTGAGTGGACACTCCATCCATCATTAGAGACATAAAAAGTTTGATATGTTGGAAAATAGTGCTGAATTTGTAATTACAAAAAAGGATTTGATAAGTAACCGTTATCGGGAAGAGAGAAGGTAACAAATAGCAATGAATACAATATTAAAATATTAGAAATAACCGTTAAAATTAGGTATTTAGAAATGGTAAAAATATAGGGTTAAGAAAAAAGGAAAAAGAGATCGATGAGATTAAAAAATTAGAGATAATAATAGAGAAAACATTTAATAATAAAGTATTAAAGAATAATAAGGTAATACTACATGGATTAAGGATGAGATTATGTATTTAGTAATAAAAATAATCATAAAGATAAAATTATAATAAAGCAAAGTATTAAAGTATTAAATAACATTAAGAAGATATTAAATGAATGGGTTATGGTGAGTTAAGGATATAGATGAAGAAAAATTGGGTAAAGCTGTTGAGACTAGGGGAAGCTTGAAAAGAGGCTGATAAAGTAAAATAAAAAGTAATCAATAAAGGTGATGAGAATGAATCATAAAGATTTTATTGAAATAAGATTAGGTAGAAGAAAGAGATAATAAAATAATTAAAGAGAGAAGGAGAAGATAACCATAGAAAAGAGTAAATTGAGAGGATTTATCGTAAGGGATAATAATATAAAGTCAATGGAATTATTAAAATTAAATGAGTGATTTTATTGTCTCTGAAATGATATAATAATTTTTGTGAGGTTAAAGAGATAAGTGAAATTCAAAGAGATAGATGCAAGTGGGGGGGGGAAGATAGATGCAGAGAACATGATCTAAGAAAAAAAAGAGGAGGAGGGAGAGGCTTGAGTGCAACCTCAAAGGAGGAAGGCTATTGGTTAAGGTGATGAATGGTGGGCTTTCAGGATTGACTAAGTTTGTAGCCATTTTCGCGATTAAAGTTATTAGGATGTTTTTCGATTTCAAGGGCTTCTCGAATGAGGCGGGAGGAGTAATGAGGATCCGAGGCTAAGATTTTAGTTTGGTTGAAGAAAATAAGGTTCTTGGATTTAGAAGAGTGTTCGACGATAATTGATTTGGAAATACAATTATTGGTACTATCAACTGTATGTTCTTTAAACTTGGCTTTAAAGGTTCTACTAGTTTGACCTATGTAATATTTTCCATAGGAGCAAGGAATCTAGTAAACTCCTTGGCCAAGCATCGCTTCAAATTTACTTTAGTAGATATGAGAAGTTGTTTGAGGGTTTTTTGAGGTTTGAATATGGTTTTGATATTCTTTTTAGCCAAGAGTTTCACGATGTGATCAATGCTTCCCTAGATATAAGAAAGAGAGAGGAGAGCATGAGGAGGAGAGGAGGAAGATGATAATTTTGGTTTAGGGATTTTGGTTGAGAGGAAGGATTGGTTGATTTGAGAGCGAGAGTAACCATTAGAAAAAAGAGCTTTGGTTAAATGGGCCTTTTCTCTTGTGAGGAATTGAGGGTCAGATATGCGGATGGCACAAGTAACTAGGGATCTTAGGACTAAGGATATTTGAGCAAGATGATGGTGGGAATTGACATTCAAGTATTGATCAGTGTGAGTTTTCTTCCTGTAAAATTGGTGGGATAAAGAGCCATCATGAAGCTGAGAGATGAGAACATTCAGGAAGGGAATAGAGTTGTCCTTTTGGGTTTCCATGGTGAATTGGATGTGGGGGGAAAGGATATTAAGATTATTGAATAAAGAGACCAAGTTGGCATGGCCATGAGGCCATATGATAAACATGTCATCTACAAATCAAAACCAACATTTGGGTTTGAGATGAAAGATGCTTAAGGCTAAAGACTCAAAATGTTCCATAAATATATTATCCACCACTGGGTATAGGAATGACCCCATTGATGTACCCTCGATTTGTTCATAACAAACATCCTTAAAGGTGAAGAAGGTAGAAGAGAGGAAAATTTTGATCAGGTTCAAAGTTTCTCAGGGTTTGAGGGTTGTGAGGAATGAGCCTCTTTTGTATGGAAGGATCCAGTGAAGAATATTTGATGGCGTTGGTGACCATGTTGGTAATAATATTAATAGAGTTTTTAGTGAGAGTTTTACAAGCAGAGGATGAGAGAAGGTCAAGTAGTTTAGAATCATAATAAGGGGAGTTCATAATCATGGTAGCATTTCCTTTATCGATAATGCTACCATGATTATGAACTCCTCTTATTATGAGTCTAAACTTCTTGACCTTCTCTCCTCCTCTGCTTATAAAACTCTCACTAAAAATCCTATTAATATTATTACCAATATGGTCAGCAACGCCATCAAATCTTCTTCACTAGATCCTTCCATACAAAAAATTGCTCATTTCTCACCACCCCCAAACCCCGAGAATATATGGGAAACCTAAAATACACAAAAAATATATTCCTCTTAGACCCATAATGAGTGCCATAGGATCCCCCACTCATGCTCTTGCTCAATTTCATGCCGACAAGCTTCAAGCTTTCATTGCCAAAACTTCCTCTTTTATTAAAGATTCCGCATATTTCATTAAAAAAACCTGGAATATTCACCATGATGATGATGACCTTATGGTCAACTTTGATGGGATTTGTCTTTTCACCAAAAGTCTTGTTTAGGAAGGCCCGACCCTTATTTCAAAACTAGTAGACACAAAAACTTTGAACCTGATCAAAATCTGCCTCTCTTCTACCTTCTTCACCTTTAAGGATGTTTGTTATGAACAAACCGAGGCTACACCAATGGGGTCATCCCTATCTCCAGTAGTGGCTAGTATATTTATGGAACATTTTAAGTCTTTAGCCTTAAGCAACTTTCATATCAAACCAAAATGTTGGTTCCAATTTGTAGATGACATGTTTGTCATCTGGCCTCATGGCCATGCCAACTTGGTATCTTTCTTCAATCATCTTAATAGCCTTTCCCCCCACATCCAATTCACCATGGAAACCCAAAAGGCCAACTCTATTCCCTTTCTAGATGTTCTCATCTCTTGGCTTCTTGATGGCTCCCTCTCCCACCAAGTCTACATCAAGAAAATTCACACGGATCAATACTTGAATGCTAGTTCCCACCATCATCCTGCTAAAAATCCACAGTCCTAAAAACCTTGGTTACTCATGGAATCCACATATCCGACCATAAATTCCTCATAGGAGAAAATACCTATTTAACCAAAGCCATTTTTTCTAATGGCTACTCTCGCTCTCAAATCAACCAAGCCTTCCACTCAACCAACAACCCTAAACCAGAATTATCCTCTTCCTCCTCTCCTCCTCATTCTCTCCTCTCTCTTCCCTATATCCAGGGCACCAACGATCACATCGCTAAACTCTTGGCTAAAAATAATATCAAAACTGTATTCAAACCTTAGAAAACCCTCAAACAACTGCTCATATCTGCTAAAGATAAATCTGACTCGATGCTTGGCCCAAGATTTTACTAGATTCCTTTCTCCCATGGAAAATATTACATAGGTCAAATTGCTAGAACCTTTAAAGACAAATTAGAGAGAATATATAGTTGATACTACCTACAACCGTATTTCCAAATCAGCTATCGTCAAACACTCTTCTAAATCCAAGCACCTTATTTACTTCAACCAGACTAAAATCTTAGCCTCAACCCCTCATTACTCCTCTCGCCTCATTTGAGAATACCTTGAAATAAAAAAAAACATCCTAATAACTTTAATTGCAGAGATGACTTCAAACTTGGCCAATCTTGGAAGCCCACCACTCATCACCTTAACCAATAGTCTTCCTCCTTTGAGGTTGCTCTCAAGCCTCTCCCTCCTCCTCTCTTTTTTCTTAGATTATGTTCATCACATCTATTTGTTCCCCCCTTTGCATCTATCTTTCTGAATTCTTCTTATCTCTTTGACCTTATCGTTATTACTATCTCATTTCAGAGACAATAAAATTGCTCATTTAATTTTAAGAATTCCCTTGAGTTTATATTATTATCCCTTACGCTAAATCCTCTCAATTTACTCTTTTCCATGGTTATATTCTCCTTCTCTCTTTAATTATTTTATTATCTCTTTCTTCTACCTAATCTTATTTCAATAAGATCCTTACAATTCGTTCTCATCACCTTTATTGATTACTTTTTATTTTACTTTATCACCTTCTTTTCCAGCTTCCCTAATCTCAACGACTTTACCCAATTTTTCTTCATCTCTATCCTTAACTCACCATAACCCCTTTATTTAATACCTTATTATTATTATTATTTAATACTTTACTTTATTATAATTTTTCTTTATAATTATTTTTATGTAATCTCAACCTTAATCCCTTTATTAATTATCTCATTATTCTTTAATACCTTTTTATTAGATTTTTTCTCTATTATTATCCCTAATTTTTGAATCTCAACAACCTCTTTCCCCCCTTTCTAAACCATATATTTTTACCATTTCTAAATACCTAATCTCAACGACTATTTATGATATTCTAATATTTTATTCATTGCTATCAATTACCTTCTCTCTTCCCGGTAACAGTTACTTACCAAATCCTCTCCTATAATTACAAACTCAACATTCTTTTCCAACATATCCAACTTCTTATTTCTGTGATGATGGGTGGAGTGTCCACTCGAAACGTTGGATGTTTGAAAACTTCACACACAGTTCACATCCAAAAAATTTCCTTGCATTATGACTCACTGTGGAAACCTACATAGTCATAAATAGTATTGTTCAAAGAAATTTTTGGTATGGATTGTTTTATTATTACTAGTTTATAACGTTTTCTTTTTTTTATTGTATATTTATTTATGAGAAAACACATTTTCATAAATCATTCACTCTTTTATAGTTTTGTTCATTTATCTCTCTTTCTTTATGCTCATTCACATGTGTTTGTTCAAATAAATTAGACTTCACATTATTTTTAAAGTGAAATGATTTTGTAAAAACATTTTTTTTCCATGGAAAAAAGCCAGTAATTTTATTACATATAGGAACAAAATTGCATTTGTAGATGCCTGTGGCATTCATTAGGAATTTATTCCCTACAAAAATGGGATACCAAATTGTTTCCAAAATTCTATCAACGTCTAGAGGGATTCCCTTAATGTCTTGACCTTTTAAGGCCATGTTACATAATTTTTTTTTTTTTTCATTTCTTGTAGGAATCAACGAGTCAAAAAGTCTGATAAATGAGAGGTCCTTCAGTAGATTTGAAGGAGTCTGTCTAACAAAAAAAAATAGTTGTAGGTACAACAATATCTAACAACCTATGCATAGGAATCAAAAGAAAGCAATAGATTATGTCTACCCTGATTTAGAACCCAGGGTTGCAAAGATATTCCCTATCGATGTTCATGATTTTTTCCTGAATTTTCCATACTCCCCTATCCATTTCCAGTCCGCTTTTGGAGAGTCCATCGACCTCTTGGTTCTGCTTCCTGCAGACATGAGAATAATCAAAGAACGAGAAATAATTTTTGATCCTCTGAATCTCAGAGAAAATAGGCCAAAGAGAGTAGTTGTGGAGCCTAGAAGAACCATTCATCCAGTTTATGACAAGTTTGGAATCTCCATAAATGTGAAGGTTTTTGATGCCCATTTCCTTTGCTCGGAGAAGTATGATATTGAGTGCCATCAGTTCAATCCGGTTGTTTTTGGCTGGGTCTAAGACAATAGAGAAGGATATTTTGCGTAATTCATAAAGGTAGATGATACACCCTGCTCCTCCTCGAGGGGGCCGTCCCTGGGCTGCACCATCGAAGAAATCCTA